>CAEFZX010012411.1:0-122327 GCA_903066825.1 Alfaro cultratus | reverse complement strand
TATATGTCGACCCCGGGGGTTCCAGCAACGTCACGCTCTCGTCACCGCCGAAGCTCTCGCTCAGTTCCCGCAGCCGTCCAGCAGGCTACACACACTGACGTCTTAGGCAGCGCTCCCTGACGATGCACGAGCGCAGTCGAACTGAATTCTAGGACAAGATGGCCGCTGTGCCACGCACCCTCAGCATATACAAACAGCATATATGAAAAGTAATTTTTTTGCGTTCGGCAGCACTCCCTGATGATGCACCCAATTGCAGGTCGGCTGATATGGTGAGGAGATATAGCTGATGGATTAACCTACAAAATTTCATGTCTCTATGATGAAGTAAGGTCAATGCGGAGTGTTTTTGAAAGTTGCTAGGTGGCGCCGTTGAGCCGTTTCTTTTCCGTTTTTTGCGACAACCTTAAAGTTTTTGAATATGATAAAGCCCCCCAAAGGCCCCCTCTTTGGGGGGGCAGAATTGTAATAATAATTAAAGCCGCAAGCGGCATCGAGCGGCCCGCTCAGCTCAGCGCTGCTCCGGCCTATTGGCGACCGCGGGGGTTCCAGCACCGCCGCCCTCTCGCCACCGCAGACACTCTCGCGCAGTTCCCGCACCCGTCCGCCAGGCGATACACATAGATACACATCGATGTGTATGATAAAGCCCCCAAAAAGCCCCCTCTTTAGGGGGACGGAATTGTAATAAGATGCACTATGATTACAATAGGCCTCCGCAGCGCTGTCGCTGCTCGGGCCTAATAATATACGAGAAATCTTGCGATTACAATAGGCCTTTGCCAGCGCTTCGCTGCTCGGGCCTAATTACTTGAATGAGGACAGATAAAATAAGGAACATAACTTTAGTTTCCATAGGGTTAACAAGATTAAGTGGTAAGTGAGTTCAGACAGTGGATGGACATATTCTATTCTAACAAATCATTTTGCATACAGTTCAAGTTCAGTTAAACCTCCTTTGTATAATATAACATGGTCCTTCTTCTAAAATGGCTTTATGGAAATCAAATAGAATTTGATTAAATTAATTTTAATGCTGAATTATACTGTGTTTACCATGATGAATTCCCTGAAGCACCACAAATTAGGCTTTCACATTGAATTATTCTCATAATTGGGTGATTCTTCCCCATCCACTGTTTAAATATTTCTTTAGTGAACCATGTTTAATACGCACTTTCCGATGTACTGTAACTGCAGAGTGACTCATATGTTGCATGGCTCTCAGTGTTTGTGTTCATTTTATGTCAGATTTATGCCTATCAAGGAAAGTTGAGTATCACAGCATGTATAGTCACGAATAGCAGCACTGAATTCAAATCACTAGATTCCTAGACCTTATATTATAAAGCTGAGTCAGTCAGGAAAGCATGGATATATAATTTGTCTTACACAACATCTTTAAATAAAAATAGAAAGCCACTGGCATTTTAGCTATTTCTGCAAGATTCTGCCATCTGAAGAAAGACATACAGTTAGTTTTGTGCAAGATTCCCTCTGACACATTCTGCATAAGCAAATCTGTGAGAAGGAATCACCTGAACTGAGTAGAAAAGTTATGAAGATTGATGTGGAAAACTTATAATATTCCTATTTTGAAAAATAGGAATAAAGGTTTGACATTCTGTAAAACTGTAACTGTACTTTTTGCTTATTGTCATAGGTTCTTTTGTCTGACAGAGGTCTTATTCGATAGCCCCCGTGGCTGATGCATGTAAAACTGGTTTCTTTTTTAAGTGCTGCCATTTGTGAATATGCAACATTGGCCCAATAACTAAAGGTTAAGAAGAACAAACATTAATTTTAACTTAATGAAAAGATACTTATTTGAGATATTTTTAACCTTTCCATCCACAAGTAAAAACATATCCCACTTAATTTCAACAAACATGTGAATAATCAAGTTTATAAGACAACCCATGTATATATGTCTTATGTTTATATCTCTGATTCTCCAAAGATAATCTCAAAACAATATATCCTGGGTGCAGACTCAATGCAGTCATATTATAACTTCTTCCTTACTGTTTCAGGAATGTATTCTGGATCCTGTTCAAGGCTTTCATGGCGAGTCTGGTCCATAGAGATAACGTTTTGACAGCTGCACATCCATAATATAATTCTCTCATTCCACCAAACTGCAAAGGTGGAGGCCTTTGGACCACAATGGACTAATGTCATGTTAAAGAATCCAGTTCCATATTTTTAGTTTTGTGGTGTAGTATTTTGTCAGAAGTAGCCTTAAAAAGATGAGTATGCTGTGATCATAAAAGGACAGAGATGAGCAGCAACAATATCCAGGTGGGTTTTGGTGTTTGAATGATGCTGAACTGGTGACACAATTCAGGATGGAGAAGTATTGTCATGATGCTTGCACCAAATTTTAACCCTACAATTTTTAAGCTGACACTCACCAGACCAGATGTTTTTAAATGTGTTCTTGCCCAGGTCTGATTAGTAACTTTCAATTCCTATTTTCTCATGTGGAGCAGCACTCCTCTGCTTCAATGTTTGATATTTTTGACTTGAAAAATAATATTGTGCATACCTTGTTAGACATTAGAGAGCATTTGCAATTATACTATTAAGCAGTCGTTCTACTCTGCTTTGACTTCTGACATCAACAACAGTTTTTGTCAACATAGCTGCTTGTAAGTGGATATTTCCTATTTTGTGACCATTCTCAGTCAGCCCAGAAGATGATTATGATCAAAATCCCAGAAGATCACCCATTTCTGAAATAACAAAGCCCATCTGGCACCAACAATGCCACATTTGATCACTTTAATCCCCTTTTTTCCTAATTCTGATGTGCAGTTTGAACACCAAGTTGTCTTCATCTTGTCTAGATGCCTATATGCATAGATTTCCCACTACGTAATTAGCTGATTTGTCATTTATGTTAATAAGCAATTAAACAGGCGTTCATAATAAAGTAGCTGGGGAATGTATGTCGACGGTGTAACAACCTGATTGAGGGTTTAATGGGGTTAATGTGTTTAGGTGCGAGGGTAATGAAAAGGGTTGTCGTTTTGCAGTCAAAAAGTTGTGGTTTTGATTAGAATTTCATCCTCTGCCACATGTTGGTATGTCCCGGGGTAAGGCATTTACCTCCAAGGTGCCTACCCATCTGTGCAATGGTGTATGAATATTTTTGTGTCTGGGTGAACATCTAGGCTCTTTATTTGGTTCGTATCACCAGAAATGATCTACAAAATTCTGTTGCATGTGCCATTTGATTTTCTTACAAATCCCTCAGTAGACATTTGTTCAGGCAAATAAGATTTGTCTCAGACACTGTAGTTACATTTCACCCATTTGTACAGCATGTTCTCAAATTTCATATGATTCAGAGCATTTATCTGGTTTGAGAGCACTTCGCTTGATTAGTTCACATCTAGGCAGTCTTTCCTGGAAAAAAAACAATTCACCATATTTTTGACTGTTCCACTCATTAAGTTTCCGTGAAACTCCACTTTTCTTAATGACGATTAAATATTGTAACCAAGACCAACTCCCACACAGCAACATGTAAGCACAAATACATATCTGTCCTTATTATTCCCAGTATGCAGTACTGCAGTGTTTAAATGATGTGACAGGTTCTAATGTGGGCGGACAGGTGACGCACACCGGGGCTAGGCATCCCCTGAGCCACACTGTGAACCAGGTTGCAGATTTTATGTGTGAAATGTCACTATGAATCAACAAACATGCAGACCTTCAGCAGCGGTGTTGCACAGTGAAGCTGTGCAGAAGCATAAGCAGAGTGATTAAAAGGACAGATTCTTTGTGTGTGTGTCATGAAGTGAGAAGAGGATTTATCTGTCTGACGTGTTCAAATGTTGAAGGTTGTGCAGTGGTTCTAATTGGTTCTTAAAATGGGCAAAATTCCTACGACCTTCCAGAGATATTGTCTAGCAGTGCATCAAATGTTTTCATGTATTGACAAGATTAAAGCAGCTCTTTTTCTCTCTCTCGGCATGATGTCTGTCATCTGTGAGCAGACTATTTTGAATTTTTCAGGGTCTCCCACTCGAAGTTTAAGCCAGTGACCAACTGTAAATGGAATGTAAATGTATTTGAGTACTTCAGTAGATTGGTGTTATTATGAGAAACTTGATGTAAATTGTACTGCAACCCATCATAAACTGCATAGTTTTGCAATGGAACATTGTAGCGTATTAGCAGGAAGAGAAAAAAAAAAAAAAAGACACATTGGTCACACAGAGTCTGTGGGAGTGTGGGCTGGAAGCCAGAAATAGAAATCAGATTTCCTTGCTGTGTAGCTTACTTTATGGAACTATTTGTTTAGTGAGCTGAACACAGTCACTCCCTGGCCTCAGGCTGGATACGAAAGGAAGATTAAATGCTTAGCCAGCTATGTTGAGCAGAAAGTCATATCATGAATGTTTGAACCTGGCAAAATCTATCTCATACAATATACACTGAACTCATAACTTACTCTGGAGCAGTGTATATTAAGGGAATTATACTAACCTTAATAATATTTATCTAGGCTTTGGTGTTAATTTGCCAAAACTGTGTCTTCAACTCCATTTCTGCCACCATCAGCAGTGTAAACTGTTGCAACCAATGCAACACAGGATGGACCCATCCATGGATTCTAACCCTGCCATCAGAGTGTTGCTTCTGAAATTAACACTCTTTGGTCCAGCCAAAATTTTCCAATCTGTAATTTTTTATTGTGCTTATCTTGTCTGAATTGTTATCTTAGTCTCCTGTTCTTTGATGAAAGGAGTTGCACCCAGTCTGCTCTTGCTCTTCTGCTTCAAGTTTGATGTGTACAACTATCATATAAGGTCTTTCCTGGTTGTAAAGCTATCTGAGCCACTGTTGCCTCTCATTACTGATGCCCAGCCAAGAAATAATAGTCTGATGGAACAAAGAACAGATTCCAAATGACAGCATTGAGAGATTTGAAATAGTTGCAGTACAATATCAAACTGGCTTAGACAATCATTTCAGCAAATCCTCTCGATTCAATTTTGTAACTGTAGCTGTAGGCATTGCGTTGGGGCCAATAGTGCACACATATGATTCTTGCACATATTGGCGTAATGCTATTCAAGGCAAGACATCCTGTCTAGGATCCAACTTTTTGTCTCCAGGCAAGGTTAAGGCATTTAATTTCTGTCAGAATCTTCAGCTTTGTCAGTTTTAACCCGGAAGCCTCTGACATGTACAAGGCATTTTCTTCTCCATAACTACTGTTCACTTAATATTTTATCTTTTTCTGACCATTTTCTGTAAAATCAGGAAATGGTTTCTTCCCCATTGTGGTTCTCAGTTTGAACTCTTACTAAAACATGTGCTTGTATATGATGAAATCTTTTGGTAAATGTCAAAAAAATTTAACTTTACCTCTGCTCTTTACAGTCTGTGGGTCTCATCTATGCAGTTAGATCAGATTTTTTTTCCCCAGCTGATCCAATACAAACCAGCGCTGAATGAAATACTCCCAAACATGTCACTTGTGCCTCAAATTAATTGTATTTGCTTGTTTACAGTGTAAGAATTGTTGGGCAATACTTTTTTTTTTAAATACTACATGAAAGTGTTGAGCGGTTTGTGAAAATTTGCACATGAATTTGATAGGCTAACTTCCATCGTAGCTTAATTAAAACAATTCTGCAAAGAAGAGTAGGCCAAAACTCCTCCACACAATTTAAAAGACTAACTGGCAGTTTGATAGCAGTTGTTGCCACCATGGTTTGAGCAAACCATTTTTATGTTTATAGAATAGCTGTTTTCCATGAAAAATAAAAATCATAATTTGGAAGCTTTTTCTCATTCTCTTAGATATTGCATTTTCTTTTATCTAAAATATTAACTAGGGAAAAAGATGAAAACCAGAACAAATTCTGTAGGAGGGGAAATACTTTTTCATCACAGTGCTGCTTATTGACCAACATCTACTGATATTTCATGCAAGAACTGCTTCATTGACAACTTATCTTCTTCTGCTGTCTTACCTTCTGTGTTCCACAAGTAGCAAAATTTCAAAGTTTCTTCATTCTCTTCACTTTTCTATTTTTCTGATATTAAGGGAAAATTTGTTGGTTTAGATAGTTTCTTTACCGTTTGGCATTTCATAATAGTAAATTAGCATGACAAAAAGCCACAACAGGTTTGATTTTGAAGGTCTCCTAAACAGCAACTGAGTGGGTCCAAGAATTTAGAAGTATGAGACCGACATTTTAATTATGAATATAAAATGCTGTTCCACCCTGACAAGAGCTAATATGCTCATGCTTTGTTGTTGATTTATCTCATACAATCGTACTTTAAATTTGTTCCCATTTTAATGAATGGGAACAATTCCTTTACACGTGACATCAGTTTTTTTAAACAGGACTTGTCTATTACCCGACGTTGCCTGTGTTTTCACCTAATGTTCACAGTATGTAACAATAGTCATAGGGGGTAAATCTGTATATATTAAAAACACTAATTAGGTACTCACACAATAAGAGATACACACACTAACCATGCAATAGATCATGCATTATTTAGCATGGGTTTGCATGAAATATAAAGGTTAGTCTTTTCAATTAATTCTCACAGGAAGATGAAAATGTGTGAGCATATGATGAATACTATCCTGTATTGTGGATTAATCATGTCTAATTTAAAAAATAAAAAAACGGTTCATATTCTGAAAATTATTTAAAAAAATAAGTCCAATGTGATCCTTTTTTTTTGTTACAGTAACTGCTGATTATTATGTTAAGGCATTTGATTCAAAAAACCTTATCAAAGTAAAACAAAATAATTGAAATAGCTCTTTTATGTTTAGAAAGGTAGTAATGTAACTCCAGGAAAAGTAGCCAATTAGGGATGTAATACTAACTCTGGAAAATATATATATATTTAGCCGTGCAAACTTTGTACCATCTGAAATATACCACTTCAAACAAAAGGTGCCATTTTTAGAGTAAGGCACAACAGGCAGCAGCTGGAGCATCCATCATAAGTCACTAAGGTCAGATTAATCTTTGTTTGAGCAAAACAACAAGGAAGACACTAAATACTAAATGTAAATATCATGCAAAACAACTAGTTTGAAACCCTTTACCTCAATTTGTACTGTCATACTCTACATAGCAACACTCCTCTGCTATAAAATAAGTAAAGTGTTGTTTTTAAGAGGATCAGGAAAGTTGGACTAACAGCTTTAAGCAACAGCATCTGATGATTCTGTTTATAAGTCTCTAACATAGTTGGCTTAGCAACATGCAACAAATATGGCCTTCTTCATTCCCTCTGATGATTTAATTACTGCTGCAGCTTTAAGATTGTCTGTCTGCTGCACCTTAGTGATAAAACAGCTTTAGAGAAACCTTCTAAGGTGCATTCATAAAGAATTTGGATTCCCTTTAGCTACGTTCCTATTATGGTGGTATGTTGATCCAAGTATTTTAATCACCACAGCAAAGCATTCATACATCATTAAAATCGAACATAATTAGACCTAATTAGGAAAAACAGTACTTGGGGTTGTATGTTATCTCGTTACTGAGGTTGTTTAATATCTCGAGGTAACAATAAATTTTGTCATTTGCTGTTCAGTAGAAGTTAAAAAAGTGTTGTGGTTCCTGCCAAATGGGGAAATGTATAATAACCTGAAAACCTTTTGATATTTTCACATTACATTGTCAAACTTCAATGTATTTTAATGGGAGTTTGTGAGACAGACCAACACAAAGTAGTCAGATCAGCCTGGTCATTTCAAAGCTAGATAGATGGCGCTAAATTCAGAACAATCCTGGAAGTAAGCCTGACAGAGGCTGGAAAATACTTGAAACTGAGGTGGAGCCATCATCCTTCATGGCCATGACCCTAAATATACAGCTAGAGCTGCAGTGTAGTAGTTTGTTTCAATGGATATTGACGTGTTAGAACACATCAGATCTAAAGCCATACTAGAGACTGTACCAAGACTTAAAAATCCTTGTTCAATTTCAGTCTTTATATTCCACAAAGCTGGTAGAGACAAACTATAATTGACTTGCAGGTAATTGCAGCAAAAGTATATTCAGAAAGTAAAGACTTAATGACTGGAGAAAAAAAAAGCAAGGCATTCTTTACACATTCTGACTTGTAAAGTGTGTGAAAACCAAGTGCTGTATGCTTTTCTTTTAACTTCAGATCTGTACACTACTTTGGTCTGTTACATAAATCCCAATGAAATACATTTATAATTTTGTGTGGAATGTGAAAGAATGTGGGAGGGGGAAAATGAAGGGGTTTGAAGACTGTTGCATCTCTGTAGGAGTTTTCTTGCTGTGAGAGTTTTGCTGTTGTTTTGGCTTTCAGGATCAGCACCCTGGACAGCGCTTTGTAGCTTGTTGATTTGCATCCTCTAACTGCTGTTTCAGCTCTAACATGTTCTCCCTGAACACGCATGTTTCCTCTCATGTGCACTAGTTTTCTACAAAAAATCATGCATGTTAGGTTAATTCGTGACTCTAAATTGCCCCAAGGTGAGTGTGTGTGGGTGTTCTTTCGTGGGTTTCCAACCAAGCCCCGCAACTCACTGGTGCCCCGTCGGACCCCCTCTGCCTCAACCACAGCAAACCCAAACAACACATATTCACGTTAAAAGGTTCTCTTAGATTTGTGCAGAGCTTCACAGATCATCAGTAAGGAAAATTGTTCATTTTAAAGTATCCGTCTTCCGGTTATAAATACTCATTTGAAAAATGTCTTCCCCGAAGCATAATTATTGCATTATTCCAAGTATCTGTGCCGAGTTAAAAAATTCTAGCAGCCCATTAGTGATTCAGTGCTATAGAGACTTTGTAACTTTGCAGACGGATTCAATGAAAAGCTTATTTTTCATGTAGTTTTTCTTTCAAGCAAACCTTCAGTGTGGATTACGGTTTTTGGGTTCAGATTAGTTTTCATCACATTGCTTCTACTAGTTTACTAGTCTCATTATTAGTCATAAAGACCATTCAAAGTACTCTTTCATGAAACAACTCCCTTTCAAATACTACCTGCAGAAAATGCTACCACCCATTCACTCCTGATACAATGTCACAAAGTAAAAGATGTTGCAACAAGACAATTTGTCTCCCTTTCTGTCGATGTTAGCATTTAGCAGGAAGACTCTGAATCCTCTTGAGAACAAGACATATTGCCTAACAAGGGCTTTCAAGCTCTTAGTTCTAGAGTCTGCTCCGACAGGTAACCCATCTGACTTGTAAATGGAGACCTCCAAGCGAACGGGACCCACAGTGTATTTGCGAGTGGATTGATCCCATAAGAGCAGGGATTTGAAAGTGGATGAGCAATTGCAGTCTGGATTCTCTTGATTAACTCTCATCTAACTCAGTGTTGAAGGCCAAGGAGAGAAGGGCAGTTTTATGCTATGAGGAAAAAGTACTGAAATTAAAAAAGTGAAATGAAAGGCCCTCTAAAGAGGGCACCCGGGAAAAGGGTGCTACACTGCTCAAATGAGCACATTTTCACAGCTGACAGAGAAACACCAGAAATGGAAGACCAAAGCAATGTTGGACCAACTAATTATTCTCATAGCCTGAGGTTAACACTGTCTCCGCTCTGCAAAAACTCTGATTCTGGAGTTCATCTTTGGAGAAAATTGATCTTTCCAATTACATTAATTGAAAGAGAAGAAGTGCAGAGCTTCCTGCCAAACCATTACTTAAAATATGAGCACCATCTTATTTGAGAAAGGTTTATTGGAAATAGTTCAGGACTCCATTAAGTTTTCTTTTCCTTCTTTTCTTTTTTTGCCTGCACACACACCAGAAAGTGACTATTAGATAGGTCCAAAGCAAAACTCTTTTCTCTCTTTCAAATAAAGGAGTGTTTGCTAACCCTTAACATTTAGCTCCCAGATAATACTCAGCATGTATTATTTTCTGGTACTCAGACTCTGTATTTAGCTCCAGCACAGTGGGAGAGAGGCATTTCCTCCCTGATGTTCACGGGATTATGCATCCACAAGTTGCACAGATCAGTCTTGTTAAACGACGACTCCCCTGTGGAGCTCCAACACACACCAGCAATGGAAAATGAGGGTAATTTTGTAATACTATGCAAACTCTAATAATCTATAGAGTGATAGAGGTTGCCTCCAAAGTGAGTTGAATTAGCAAAGGAACCCCACTGCCTCCGTTATTCCAAAGGGGCTGGTGATGAAAGGGCTGCCACAAGATTTAGAGAAGCTAACTAATTTACTATTTTCATTTTAATAAATAAACATTTTAACATATCACTGATAGTTACAGTATATATGTACATCACTATCTAGATCTCTATGTAAATCTGTTTCTATATGACATCATTTTGTCACAGTCTGACATTAAATTGCACCAAATATTTGAGAATGTGCAGCCATCAGAAGGTTCTGTGTCCCAGAGACAAACATGATTTGGTGTAAAACATGCATATCATCCCCAGAACAGGAGCAAAACACCTCGGAAGGATGCTGGCAGACTTTGAGAAGAGCATCATTATTTAAAATACTTCAGATTGGTTTGGTGAAAAGCAAAGGATGCGTTTGTAAAAAATGACATCATGCCCACTGTTGCTTATGGAAAATGATCTCTAAATCTCTGGGTGTTCCCCTTCCCATATTTCTCAGAATCTTGTAAGACAATGTAAGCTCTTTAAAATACCAGAAAGTCTTGAATAAAAAAAATAAATCATTGGGGAAAAAAAGACAGTAACACCTGTTAGTTAAGGCCGATTATGTGTGTAGATCTGTACAAGTTAGGAAATGGCAATAAGAACAAAGCAAGTTTCCGAAACGTGTTGAGATCTACAGCCATTAAAAGAATTAAAAAGACCTGAAACTGTGGCCAGCAAGGCTGAATAAGGACAGATTGGCACAGTGAGCAGGATGGTGAGGAAGGTTAAAAAAATCTCCAAAGCTCACGTTCAGAAAATTACAGTAAGCCTTTTATTGAGAGATTTTGTTGTTGCCTTTTTGACACTTTGCTAGCAGTATTAGTAGCTGCAGCGGCTGCTGTGCTTTATATTACAGAATGTTGTGGAGTAGACAGGAAGGAGTGAAAAGGGGAAACACTGATCCAGAACTAAAAATAAGGTGGAGCAGGAGGTGTGTGTGGAATTGGTGCATTGGCCCTAGCACTTTCTGTGCCCTTGCCTGCTTCTGACCAACAGTTCATGAAGCCGTAAATATTCCTGCGCGAGGAGACACCCAGGGGATTGGAACAGATGAAATGATATCTCCCTCTACTGACAACCCTCCAGGACTGGGATAAGTGGAATAGCAACAAGATGAACTTTTACAGATGCCGGTGGACATTTATCAAAGCTAGTGACCTTAATGGCTCCCTCCAGACAGTGGTAGTGTATTGCTCACTCCTTACTAAGGCATGGGGAGCATTAAAGGCACCTGACCAGGTCACTGGTTGTATTATCAAGCCGAGTCGAACCATGCAAAAATACTGGATGAGTAACACAGGTTGCAGTGCTTTGCAAACATATTTATTCCTCTTTAACTTTTTCACATTTAGTCTCATTACGGCCATGAACTTCAAGATATCATGTGAGGATGCACAGGAGAAACCGCCCTACACACACACACACACACACACACACACACACACACTCACAACTACGGACAACTTTGGAGAAACCAATTAACCTAACAGTCATGCTTTTGGTCTTTGTTAGGGAGCCAAAGTACCCAGAGAGAACCCACAGACATGCAGGGAGAACATGCAAACTACACAAGAGCCCCAGACTGGGATTCAAACCCAATACCGTTTTGTTGTAAGGCAGCAGTTAACAGCTACCCCACTGTGCGGCCCATTAATAATACAAAAGACATTAAAATGTATTTATATGCCAAATGTCAACGTTTCTATTGTCTTCATAGCTCATTGTTTGTGAATGATCTATACCCTCCAGAGCAAAACTCAAGGAAACTTTTCTTTCACTCTTCAAAAGGAGAAAGACAACACAAAGTGCCACACAATTGAAGCCAATATTTCAGTGCTTTGAATATTTTTCTTCCCTTAGAACCTTCAAATGCTTCGGAGGGGTAAACTGCGCTGCAAAAAAATTCCTGGGAGAGAATGATTGTCGACAGCCTGTCAAGTTCAAAGGAATCATCAGACATTACCTCTATAGTCCTGAAGCAGTAAACAATGCAGTCAAGACTTTTTATGCACATTAGCAAAGCCCCTAATGAAAATTTGATCTGTGTGGATACATGAATAAGCATGAACATGTCGTATTGCTTCAAAAGTGTTAGTCATTTGAAGTTATTTATGAAAATCAATTGAGAAACTGACCCTAGGGTATATGCAAATCCTTGTTCTGAGTGAATTGCATTTAAGATGGCATAATTGTGGTGTAATTTGGGAAATGTGAGGTTAAATTTATCTACATTTTTTTATTTTGCTCTGGGCCACAGGCATTTCATTTTTGAAAAGGATGACGTTGTTGGGAATTTGTGTAAAGGGCTGTGGGTTTTTGTGGATGTATGGAAAATGCTTGTAGAAGAAAAATATGGATTTGCTTAATAATACCACTTTCCTACCTAATCTAAAGCAAAAAGAAACATAATCTTCAATCAAACTAAATTTCTCTGCTTTATGAACCAGGCTGAATTTAGTTTAATATCAAAAATATTTTTATACTCTAGTTGCATTTAAGTGTGTCATTGATATTTCAATGATTAGTGACTTTTCGCAGATTTAGAGGTGAAATCGAAAAACTGTGATATCAGAGTGTAGCTATTAGGGAACTGAAGAGATTGTGAGGAGTATTTCATGTCAAAGGTTATTTAAAAATATATTCTAATGGTTTAAAATAGGAATGTTATGTGATTAGCCATTATTTTTTAATGGCTAATTAAAAAAAAAAAAAATAAATTAAACTATTTTCATTCCAAAATGATTCGGTATAAACTGATTGCCTTGAGTTCAGTTGACTCCAACTGCATTTAATAAAATGTAGTTAGATTCAAATTTATATAAAATTACAAACATTTTAGATCTCTGCTGTTGAAAAAACAAACAAAACAAAAACAGCACATTATTCCTCAAAACGATTTTCTAAATCTGCTGAATCCTTACAGAGTCAGGCTGGTCCCTACCCTCCTCAGTCATTGAGTAAGGGGAAGGATACACACCAAATAAATTGCAATAACACTGTAACTTTATGCCCTGCTTTCGTGGCCTTCATCAAAACAAAGGAGGCAACAACAATGGCTTGTATTCAATTATATGGCTGCCTTGGGCAAGCAACCTTCATATATGCTTCGTGTCATGTCTCCGGTCTGGTGAGGACATAATACCCACTCATCACATCAGCTTCTTCTCAATTTGTCCAAAATCTGCTCAGAAGCTGCTTAAAAAGCAGCTTTTTCATACAAAGATCCTCTACAATCTGGAGTAATTTGGAAAAGTCATTAAAAATCCAGCAATTTATTCCCACCAATGAATTTTAAATTCTTCTTAAAAGCTGTTGACATGCTACGCTCAAACCCTTTTAAATTATTTTATGAACTCTTAATCCTACGTTCTATTTTTGGTATTTTTATTTTCTGAGTACTTAAGCAAATGTTATGTTTTAATTGTCTGTACTTTTTAGTTATTACTGCATACACAACACACCGGTGAGCCTCTTGACCAGGTCTCCCTTGAAAAAAAGAAATTTTATCTCAAGCGACTTCCTAGTAAAATAATGGTTAAAACAAATATACAGAGACACAAGAAACAACTGCTTGTATACTCAATCTACCAGCAATTTACAGAGACCAGTTGCTCAGAAATTTTGATGTGGGACTCTGCTTAGCTTGAATCGATGCAAGGTATGCATCGATCCAATCCTAAGACTCTCTCGGAGTCTTAGGATTGGTCCTGGAGGATGAAGCTAACTGATAGTCAGAGAGGAGCCAGAAGATAAGTTGAATATGCTTTTTTAAAAGAACTCTAATCTTAAAACTACCATAGCAGTTCTCTCAAATGCTTTTTATGTACCATTAAACTGCCGCTGTTGGCATTGGAAAGTCGTTTGCACAGAAACCAATGATTTACATGAGAAATTGAGGTAAGAGACAGCAGGTCACGAATGGTCTTCCTAAAACCTAAAATGTCACAATCATTGTGTTACAACAGTAAAGTGCTGCAAAAAGTAAAACTATTAGTGATCGAAGAGAATATTATTCTTTTAATTTAGCTTAATTTTATAACAGTTATTCTGACCAGAAAGGTTTGACATGCTTTCTTACACACAGAAATACAAAACAATGCCTTCTGATTGCATTTATGCCATAAATAACCACCAGCTGCATAAATGAGCACCCATATCACCAACCTAGTAATGTGTGTGGGTAATAAAAAAAGAATGAAGGGATATTATGCTACCAGTTATACTTCCTAATAACCTCCCAACCTTTTACTAATCTCTTACGGGGTCCGCTCACTTGATTCAGGTTTCGCAAGACAAAAGAAACTTGTCGCTGCCTTTTGTCAGTCCTTGAGCTCAGACTGTGTTCTCAGCCACTGATTCATTATCATCAGTCATAGATGGTTATCATATTGAAACGTGAATTTGTAGAAAAGTGAAATTCTCAGAGCAATTGAAGGCTAAGTGCTAGTGAGACAATTCTTCCATTTTACTTTTCTTAACTTTACAAGTTAAGAAACTTAACTTGTAAAGTTAAGTTTACAAGTTAAACTTAACGTGTAAAGTTTAACTTTACAAGTTAACTATTTGCTACATACCAGGATATTAAGGGTTTCTTATTGAAAAAGCTCACTGTCTTTGAGAAATGCAGAAACATAAATATTTTTTTTCTTTAACACTTAGTAGAATTGCCTTTCAATCTGTATGACTTCAGGTCAAACGTTTTGAGTATGTTTCCATCAGCTTCTCACAAAGGTTTGCTATAAATTATTCCCGTTTCTCATGACAGACCCAGCTGCTGTAACTTTCTCAGGTTTGTAGACTCTCTTGCCAGCGCAAGACTTTTCAGCTCTGCCCATACATTTTCTATGTGACTGCAGCCAGGGCTTTGTGGTGGGCAGTCCAAAAGACTGACTTTGTTTTTGGTAGCAATGCTTATTATGGCCAAACACTTTGCTTTTAGTTCAGAGCACATAACATGTCTCCAGAATCTAAGGTATTTGTATTTACAAACTGGAATCTGGATTTTTATGTTGCTTTTGGAGTAACAAAGGCCACTCCTCTGTAAGTGGCATTTAAGCAGATGTTGGTATAAGACACATTTCCCTGTAGATATTGACACTCTAGTCAGTCTTTTGCTTTTGTTCCAGTATTGATACTCTCATTTCACACAAAAACATTTCTTTCTGTACCAAAGGATGAACCACACTTCTGAAGGTCTGCAATTCTCTTCCACATATCTTGCCTGAGTTCCTTTGACTTTCCAATGACACACAAAAAAGAAAGTAATTACTTTTTTTCACTCGCTATGCAACAAGAAAACAGCAAACGAAGCCCGATGTGACCATAGAAAATGTTTAGTTTGATTTAATGTAAGATGGTGAGAAAAACTGTTAAACTTCTACGGTGCATTTAAATATTTGGTTTCAGCTGCATATTTCTTTACATTTATCATCTTTACCATTTGTATGTATTTTAGATCTCTGGTTCTGTTTCTCTGTAAAAAGTATAGATGTGTGGTGGGTTGAGTGGCTGCAGAAAAAGGGGCCACATTCATGTAGCAATCACTGCTAGCACCTCGAATTTGTGAATAAATAAATCTGCCTTGTGCATGAAAGCATATGAGTTATTCCAACTGAAATGGTCAGGAAAGAGTTAGGAAAATCTTTGCACCAGTTTCAAATGTATTTTTTTTCTTTTATCAATGCTAAAAAAATTTTAATCATATAGCCTTATTCATGTGTTGCTACCTGCTGCAGTTTCTTATGTGACATTGTTTTTACCTCATGCCCAGGAACTTCCCATAAGGCTTTGAGCTTAAAGCCTTACTCCCTTCTGAACTGTAAAATAAGGCATTTATCTAGTGCTGCCCATGGAAGTATCAAGTTGAAGTATGGTGCTGGAGCTCGCCTGTAAATTATAAAACCCCGGTGTTTGGTTTGTTTGCGCTTGTGTGTGCTGACTGTGGGGGAGACATCGGGGTGGTGCTTCTCTTTTCCTCCTCCTCTCTCTTTCCATCCCTGGATCTCAGCCTCCCTGGGGTGTGTCCACTATGGAAGCGCCTCTCCTTTCCTGTTCCTGCTGCTGTTGATGCCGCCTCCTCTCTCTGCTCTGCTCTGCCTCCATATCTGCATCAGCTGCAGAGCTTGCTCTTGCTTTTTCTTCCCCTCCCTCCACCTTTCTTACTCCAATCAAACGGAATATTTTCTTAATCCAATCTGTCTTTTTAGTAAGTATGTATAAGTGAGTTTCAGGAGGGGCCAGCCACTATTCGTCACTTTGGAGTATCTAGGGCCGGATGGGTAGGAGCCCTGGTCTCTCACCGCAGCCTAAGCGAGCCTCCCCTCCCTTCATCCTGCTTTCCTCTCTCGCTTCCTCTCCGTCTCTCTCCTCAGTCTGCAGCCGCCGCATCATTTTTCAGAGCAGCTGCCCCCTCCCTCCCTCCCTCTCTCTTTCTCTCACCCACCCCTTTCCTCGCCTCTTCTCTCTCTCTGTCTCTCTCTCTCCGTCACCCCTTCTGCTGTTCGCACCTCCGTGGGAATGCAGAGGAGGGTAGACAACTCGCAGAATCGTCTTTTTAAAATATGTTTTATATATTTTTTCCCTCCCCTCTATCGTCAAGACGGGGATCTGAGACGTGCGGGAAATAATCCGATCGGGGGTGGCCAGCGCCTGGAGACTGGACCTGGATCAGCTGGATTTTGCCAGCAACAAACATCACCCCCTCTTCAGTCTTATTACCAGATCGCTTCAGGTCCGTTCTGAGCCGCATCGTTTCAGATCCGTGGCTCTCTCCCGGCTTGGATTATTATGAATATTATACCGTCATCTGAAACGAGTGATCTTACCTTTGAGAGGGGCTTTTAGGTGAAAAGTTGAGACAACCTGCAAAGACAAGTGACAACGGTACGCTTTTTTTTCTCTGTATATACTTAAATATAGAGAGTGAGATGAACTCGTCTGACATCTAGGAGCGACAGAGGTTTGCATTTTTTAAGGACCTCCATGCGGCCGATAATCATCCAGTGTACAGAGGAAAAGGCTGCAGCCGCGTCCTGGCTCGATGTTGGTGTTAGTGCGCTCACATTCACATGGATTTACAGCTCCAGTCTGAAGGATCGATATGAATATTTGGGACGCCTTTTCAACACTGGAGTGAAGCATCCTCGGATTTATCACCGCTTCATTTGCGCCGCACTACAGTGAAGCGCCCTTTCCCACCCTCTTCCTTCCCCTTCCTCCTCCTTCTTGGCTCACCTGCCCATAACCTGTATGCTCCTGGGAAGTTGGAATATCATCATGCGTTTGTGTTCTTATGCGTGAGCGTTTGAAGGCGTGCGTATGCGTGTGTGTGAGAGTTTGGTTACTTGTCCGCCAGAGGGAGTGTAGGTTATGTTGCTTTTGAATGCATTTGAGTGCAGAGCCAGCTTTTAATTAGAACGTGACTGTGAGTGGATTGTGTCTGCTTGGTTTTTCCATCTGTGCATGTTGGTATTCAAGCTGTAAACATACTGTGTGTACGCTCCTAAAATGTGCAGCATCCCTTCTCCACCACATCTTCTTTACATATGCCTATGTATCATTAGGCCACCTGTTTGACCTCCCAAACACTCTGAGAGACAAAAAGAGAGAGAAAAAAAGCTGTGGCAGGATGAGTGAGCATTCTGGTGCAAGCACTCTGGCAGCCATGACGCTGGAGGAGCCAGGGGCTGAACAAGCATCCCCTAGAGCCCCGGGCCCTCTGCGCTGTGGTCCGTGTGCTGTGTGGCCTCGCCAGCAGACCTGGCTGTGTGCTGTACCCCTGGTGATGGGATTTGTGGGATTGGGACTCAGTCTCATGCTGCTCAAATGGATTGTGGTTGGCTCTGTGCAAGATTATGTCCCCACAGATCTGGTTGATCCCAAAAGTATCAATGGCCAAGACCCCATATTTCTCTCAAAACCCAGTGCCATGCCCAAGGGGCCTGACATTTCCACTGCTACCACGTCTTTAGCCACATCCACAACTGCAATGGTTTCAACGACCACGCCGCTTGCAGCGGATGGTACCGCCCCAGTGCCAAGAACTCGATCTGGTCCACCAGCAAACCACTCAGCAAATGGCAGCAGCTCCAACGGGGACGGCAACCGAGCCCCTCATCTGCACAATCGAGTCGGAACCCGAGTCAGTGGGACTGCAGTCACCACCGCTGCTACCCGTGCCACCCGTCTCACCCCAGCGCCCAGTGGTAAGGAGGTCACACCTCGCGGTGCTGTCAGGAAGGGAAGCAGCACTTCCAATGGACGCAACGGAGCTGCCAACTCAAAACCGGGACAGACTCCTCCTACTATCACCACCACCACATCCACCACCACGACGGCGACTGCTAAGAACAATGCCAAGGTACAGCCGCCCACAACTTCTCAGCCGGCAGCTCCGATGAAGCCCACGTCCCGCTGGAATCATGGGCGCCCAGGGAAGGGCCCGGTCACACGCCCACACCACCGCTTCAGAACTCGTAAGTCCAGATTTTTGGGTCACAGGTGCTGGTAAGAGTGAGTGTAGTGCTGTGAGGTTATGTGTGCAACTCGTCATGAGTGTGTGAGAAGAGCTCTTGGGCTTCTGTGGCAATAAGTACAGGGTTGCTGTGTAAAAGAACCCTATTATCTTTGGTACGCCTTATTACAGCTTAATCTCGTGGATTAATCACATTTATATTTCCTTCTTCATCCACATGGGTAGTGGATAGTCCAGTAGCTTAATATTAATCATATTCATTATCATGAGCTGATACAAGGTGCTTTCTCTGTGGTTTCACCCCATTCATCTTTAACTGTACCTTATACATTAATCTGATATGAATCTTACTTTCAGAGGGTTTTTCTTCCTTATTTCTACAATTGTAAAAGTACCTTTGAAGACAGCCCTTTATCTAACAGATAATATTTGGTTTTGTTGTTGCCAGATCTGAAATGTTGAAACTTTGCAATATGTGGTCTGACCAAGGTGGGTTTATTTATGTAATAAAAATAAATACCACAAGCTTGTAAGGTGTCGAGGTAGGAGAGAGGTTAGCTTTCACCTCCTGTCTTGAGGAATCAGATATAGCAAGGCCACATATCCTATTTAGCAGAATGTTGCAGGTTCTGCTTTACACTGCAGGGAGATACGGGGTGTGAGGCAGGGAGGGGGAGGCGCTGAGGGAAAGTAAGATGGATATGGGGGAGAGAATAGGGTATCAGAGGACAAGTGGAAAGGGAACAGAAATGGGAGGAAAGGAAGAGAAACCCTTTGAAAAACAGCAAAGTTAAAGAGGATGGCGAATGAAGGACTCGAATGCAAGGAGCATAACAAAGAAGGAGAACGAAAAGAGGGGGCTGCGAGATGAAGGGAAAAAACAGATGGAGGGGCCTAAGTAAGGGAAAGGCTTGAGGGAGATAGAGGGTACAAAGCAGGAGAGCTGAGAGTTTTGCATATGTTTTATTGTGCTAAAGAAAGAAGACTCCACGATTGTTAATTCCACAAGGAACATGTTTTCAACGTCTTGCAAAATTTCTGTAAGATGTGGGTGGGGCAGGATGTGAGTGGTGTGATGAGTATTGGATATGACTGTGTAGAAATTGTCTTTTTAGACTCTTTGATTCCTGACTTACATTTTCATCTCAGCTTCCTGTAAGAGGAGTCACCAAAGGGATGCAACATGAAATGGCTTTTCATTTAACAACAAAAAATGTGTTGAGATGAAAACCGAAACCTTCATTTCTCCACATTTCTAGAACAGATTACGAGTAAATGTCTGCGTTCACTGCGTGCAACCCTCTCATTTATCAGCTGTATGCATCAGCAGCATTGATTCCACCAGCAAACAGTGATCAGGTGACAATTTTTTATTTTTTTATCCTAGGGCTAAATATTTTCAGCCAAGCCGGCTCTATATAGCCATAGACAGTCCTCAGACTCCTTCTGCAAAATAATCCGCTGCTCTGGAGTCAATTACATCACTTGCCAAAGAGCTGCCAAACAGCTGAAAGCTGCCAGAATGAGGAGCTCCCTCGGGTGAACATCAGGAAGCATCTGTTTGTGCTGTATACTATAAAAGGCCAAGGACCTCACACGATAACACATTCTTAGTAAACCGGATCTTTGTAACTAAAAGATTTAAAACATTAGAGGATTTTTTCTTCTTATTCCTCAGTTTCTTTTACTGAGGGATAGCATTTCATTGTAGTCTCCTGGCTTTTCCTAATCACTTTGTCTATTATCAGTCTGCCAGTAGACGACACTTCAGTATACCATAACACAACCAACAACATCAATAGAAACCATTTCTTGGAATTTCTAATTATTTATATTAGGTTTTTTTTTAAGATATGGAAAACTAAAGGAATAGTTCAAAATTTGTGAAGTGAGGTTCTGTGGAAACATTTTATAGACATTTAATATGATACTTGCATTAGAAACAATAAATCTTCTAAATCTTGATTAGCTGGGAGGCTGCACTACATCCACTGTAACATTTATTTAGATTTTAGACTTTAGCGAAACATAAAAACAGAAACTTAAATTTCTAGTTTTTCAGTGCTGCTTTTGCAGAGAATCATATCTTGTTGCTGGTCTACTCTGACTAGAACAATTGCTTGCAGTTGACCTCATCTGAAATGTTAAACCTGCTGGTTTTAGCTGACCAACTATTGTTTCAAAATGCCATTACTTTGATAAGAGTGACACATGACTCACAGAGTTATTTGCAAGTCAATGACTCGAGGCGATCTGCTGACTTTCCTTAGAGAACTTTTTGAACCATTTTGGGTAATTAACTGAACTTAATGTACCGTTTGATAACTTGGACAATTTGGAATGTTTGTGTGACTGAATTGACTTTTCTTTTGTTCTTGTAAAGTTTCTTGGGACAACATTTATGTGAGTTGGTGCTGTATAAATACACAGAAATGGAATTGATATGAAGTAGTGACAACACAGAAACAGGCAGGGGAGGGTCAGCGGTGCTGGTTTATGCTCCATGAAACAGGAGAAAATTTTGACACTGAAATTGTTTTAGGACAGCGAAAGGCCACGTTGGTGTTGGTTCCTCTTTGACTAGCAATTAGCTTCAGCCTTTGTGTCAAATTAATCAGATTTGAACTCAGTGAAGAAGATGAGAGTTATCTGCTGCAGGTAAGATAACTGCTAATACCCTTTTGACAGAAATTTGCTACAAAAATTCTGAACTACCTCTTTAAGGATGGCCATTTCAATCATCTCTACATACTCTATTTTTGTAGCACTTTCAAAAATGTAAAACAAATTGAAGATAGAAAACTTAAACAAATTTGTAAAGTCTTTTATTACAGCTAGCTAGCTAGCTCATAAGTAGCCAGGCTACAATAGATTCACTAGACAAATTGAAATGGTTGTGTTGTTCCAAAATATTTTTGAAGAATAATTTCCTGTTTCTCTTTGTAAGTCTTTTCACAGCCCAGAATGTTCAAATGTTCTTTTTCAATGTGTACCATTTGAAGATGTAGAATTTGAAACCACTGAACAATAACGTTATATTTAAAAGGATGTAAATACCTTGAGAAAGGCACATTATTTTTAGTGATGAATTGAAAGGTTACTGCACTGCTTGACCTTTGGTTGCGGCAAAAAATTATCTCGCTGCCTGAGATTAATTAGGCAGCTCAAAACTGAAACAATAAAATCCACCAACAAACATGTTTGTTCTGTCTTTGTTGCAAAAAATGGGGATAACCCATCAATTCCTTATTTTACTGCTGGTTTTAAAACCATTACCTAGATCAAGAAACTTGCAAAGCAGTTTTTGTGGTTAGTGTTTGTTGTATTGGTGTATTTACTTGTTTAAGTAAAGCCTAAGTTAAACAAATGAGTATATAGTATCCTTTAGAAAAAATAACAGTTAAGATCAGAGAAAATCAGAAATCAGTTACCAGCCAGCTCATATTAATTTACATTTGATGTTTTGAAATGCCTTCAGGATGTGCAGTGCAGCCAATCTAAAATGATACATATGAAAAGGTCTGCTTGATGATGAAATGTTCTGTAAAACATACCTTCAGGTGCATTTGTTCTTACCTTCAGTAAAGTCATACATTGGTTAATGTCCTGTGTTAATACTTGCAGTGAGGTAAAGTCTCAGGTTTCAGGCAATCTACACAACAAATCCATTAGGTGGTGGTAAAAGGATATTTTTTCTTGTAAAGATTGCTCCTGGTTAAAGTCTAAATTAGTCTGTGTTCTAAAAGACAAGCTTTGTCCGTTGGGGATAGCGGAATATTCTACTTTGTCCTTTTGTTTTCTTTCCTCCTGTTCCTCCCTCTTTCCCTGTGGTTTATTGTGTCAGCTTGCTGTCATTGTATTCCGCTGTCTATTTTTGCTTTGCTTTTTCGGCTTTCTCTCTTCCTTTTTACTGAGCTCCTCAGCTCACATTCAAGAACATATGGACAGTTGCACAAAAAACTGGCACACTTGTAAACAAAAAGATGAGCATGTGACATGTGTTTGCACTGACTCATGAATCTATCATTGGATTTCTTTCCCCCCTCTTTTTTTTTTTGTGTGAGAATGTAACTTATTCGACTGTCACGTGAGCCCGTTTGGCTCTGTGGTGTGACATAACAGGCGATGGAATGGTGGACAATGACTGCCTGTTGGGGAAACCGTTGGACACTGTGTTGGCTTGGGGCCGGTTCTGCTCTCTTCTCAGTTTTGTGTGAAACCTTCCTCGGTGAAATGTGGTTGAAAGTCCATGCACATATCACTAGCCCATTTGCAGCCCTGTGAAGAACCAGTCACATTCATTTCCCCCTCCTCCCCCCTCTTTTTCTCTGGTTTTCTTTAAGCAGTTCAAACATGTTGTTGTCTTCAGTGAAATCCGTACCTGTTTCTGGGGAAACAGCCGAGTCAGTCAGCACCATGATATGCGGGAAGCACTGCATTTTGCATCAACGGCTTCGCACAAAGGGAACGTCTTCCAGCTGTGCAGGAGTTTGGAGTAAAGAGAGAAGAGATGCAAACCAACAGAACCACTGTAAATCAGTCAACTGAAACAACAGCTATGAAATATTAACAGTAGGGATTTTAGGAACTTAGCAAATAAAAATGCTTTGCTTTGGCATGTGTTCTGAATGATCATCTGTTTACCAAGGCACTTGAATTGTAATTAGTTGTACTGTTCGTTAAATAGATGTAATTGTGTTTGCCATTGAACAAACTGAGCTTGCTTTTATTTACTTTATTCAAGGGATGTGCTAATAAGGGTTTTCCATCCAATCCATTTAAAATTAGACCTTTTTATAGTCTAACAATTTTGTATACATTTATTTAAAACAGCAGCAGTGAATATTGATGAATAGACACAGTGTGTGAATATTAGACCTGCAGTCCAAGGGTAGTTTCCCTTTGCTCGTCTCCCTGCAGGTTGATATTAGGGTAAGACATGTAAACATAAGGCGCTACACACATAAGAAAAATAAAAGCTGTCAAAGTAATACAATAAAACCCAATGAATTTTAAAACAGGATGGGCGTAGAAATGACCACGATATTTAAATTAAATGTGAGTATTAGATACACTATCTGGATCCTGAATTGCATACTAATTAAATCGTGGGTATAAGGTATGAGTCATATGAACCATAAAAGCATCATCAATAATAATAATAAAGCAAACTGAACTCGCTCTACCTGCAATACTTTCTTTAAGTACTTTAGGATTGGGTATATGATAATATGACATTTGTAATATATTAATATAATTATTGTATATTAACTGGCATAAAGTAACATGGCTTATTGAATTTCAACAAACAAAAAAATCATCAGCAAACAAAAATGTAAATTAAAGTCTAAATTAAAAACAGCTTGCCAAACGACCGAAACTTGTCAACTGTGATTTATGCAACAATCTTATCTTAATAAAAGATGCTCAGTAGTTTCCACTCCATAGTTTTTCCCAAACAGTCTAGTTTTCCCCTTTTTATAAGTATGAGAAAGATGCAGTAGCCTTTTTTTAGCCAGCTGTCCAGCGGAGCAGAGAAACTGGCAGGGAAGGGGAATCACTACACAAGTTCCATGCAGCCAATAGAGACTTTTCTTTCTGATTACTGTCAATAAAAGCCTCCAGTGCTGCTTTCTCTGGCAAATAGTTTTTACACGGTAGGAACGTTATAATGTATTTCTTCATACCTGGTTACACATGCTTGACGTTTGTTTGCAAGAAAGCAGAGTCAGGCATTTGCAGTGGATTGAGGCAGCTGTAGTGAAATGCACTCTTGACACAATTCTGGAAAAAATATCCAAGCTGGGAGGCAAAACCGTGAACTTCCTTGATCATCTAATGTATGTTTCAGCTAGAAGATATAATCACAAACCAGACAGGATGGCAAATTCAAGCAGCCAAAGGTGCTTCCTCAATGGCTGAATTCCAGTTAGTGACTGGAGTGTCTGTTCGCTACACTGAAAGATGGAAGTTTTTTTGATAAGCATCTTGAAAGGACACCTTTTGAATTCATGTTAAAAATGTTTTGTACTCGAGCTACCAGGAGGTCAGTGGATTGATAATATGACATTATTATCAATAATGTCATATTTTGATATGTTCCAAAACATATCAAAATATGATATGTTTTGGTATGTTCCAGTATTTGCTTGATATACATCTCTTGGCTGTTCTGGGAATGCTCAAGTGTTCCCTAGAAAGAGCTGCAGAGTGTGCTTGTGAGAGAAAGGTTTGGCGACCTGTTAAAACAGCTGCTTCTGTTATTATGCCTTGGTTAGATTTGTGAAAATGAATTAATGGAATGGCTTCAATCAGATTTATTAGAAATATAGTAGGTGTTCAGTTTGGTTAGCTCTAACTGGTGGTCAGCCAGTTCAAAACTCAAAAATCTGATTAGTTTTCTGTTCAGTAAATACCAGACGTGAGTGCTAATAATACTTTGATGGAGAGGTTTTGTAGCAAAGTGTATACAAATTCAAATTCAAAAATACCTCATTGATCCTAAAGGGAAATTCAATAACTTTGTGCAAAGTACCCACAAAGTTAGTTATATTCAGCATCAGGTAGCTTTAAAGTCAGAGGAGGCACAGAGATTCTGACTGCAAGAGACAGCATTTAGATTTCAAGAATACTAAATGCAGACAATAAAGTTGCCCTGTTTTATTCTTTTACGCTTTCAACAAACTGCATGGTGTTAACAGAATTTTGGAAATCTCAGAAGGACCTACATGCTCTATGGAACAAACTGTTATCTAGAATTCGACCTGCTAACTCTGCACTAATAATATTAGATGGTAAATCGTTTTAAAATGTCAGCTGGTATACTTTGACATCGTTTTGTAAAAGTAAAACCTTGTACAGCAACTACTCTCTCACACATGTAGCGTCACATCACCTCTGCTCCTAATATAAATAGTCAATGACCGCTCAGGAAGAGTACTACAACACATTCTGAAAGCAACATCTTCTTCTCTTATAGGGAAGTCGAAAATCATACAGTAGTAAATTGGCCACAAATGTCTGATTAGTTTATCTCAATGTCTAATTCTGAATCCTTTTCTCTAAGATTTGGTAGGAAACACATAGACACAGTAAGTATTCCAATTAATGCAATATTCCAACATTGGCAACAAGCCCTTTTGGGTGGTATACCTGTCAACATGTAGATGATGACCAATATTTCAGTTTTCATTCATCTTTAAATAATCCTGCTGTGGTTACAATGCTATTATATTCACATTATTAGATCCACAGACAGACTATTAAAGCAAATGTACTCAAATGAGTCTATTTGGCGTTCCTGTTGCAGTTGAAGCCTCTGTGACCAAAACTTGCCACGACGAGACATGAAATGAATCTCAAAAAATACAAGCCACAGTGTAACAGCTGGTTATACAAATACAGATTAGGTTATTAGCTTATTTTGATAATACTAATCATTCAGGCTTTTAAGGATTATAGAAGACAATATGCTTAAGATAAAAGTTCCTGTATTGCTAGTCTTTGTTTTAACTAGATACAATATAACACAATAGAGAAGTTTTATTGAGGCAAAGCCACAATGTTGTGCTCTACTGGGAAACCCCCAGGCAAAATTAATAACTCCAGTTGCCCACCTTTGTTCCAGAAAGGATGCACAAATCTTCATCTTTTGATTTAACTTTGTTGTTAGCTCAATGTTGGGGATTATTTCATCCATTGGCACATTAAGTATTAAAAGTCGTACACGTTAGCCTTCCTTTTCCCTGTCCACATGCTTACAATGCTGGGTGGCTGCAGGTACGGGTACAATAAGCTATAAGCTGTGCATGTAAAGTTTCTTTTCATATTTAAAAGCAACAAAAAAAGTGTTTGTAGGAGTTTTAAAATAATATCAAGACCTTCAGTTAAAGAAAAGAAAATCCATAGGTGTGATTTAAATTAGCATGAGGTAATAAGATGCCATTGCCAAATTGAATTTGACAGACAAAGCAAAGAGGCATCTGTGTCCAACAATCTCACAGTTGTGTGGTCTCAAGCTGCCATTTCCTGTGCCCTAAGTGCCACAGGGGATTGTTTTCATTGATGAGATGGGGAAAAAACAATAGGGTGCTTTTCTTGTCATGCAAGCTCTGTGTTTTTGTTGTTTGTTGTCATTTTTTCCCCCCTGGCTCCATTTGAAGGCTGCACAAAGTACTACTGTATGACCAGTGGAGCGTGTAAGGGGGATTAAAACAAAGATATAAATCCAGTTTGCGTCTCTCTCCCCCTCTCTGTCTCTCTCTCCCCATTCCTCTCTCTCTAGGGAGGTCAGACTGAGATTTGCCAGACAGCCTCAGAGGCCCCTCTGTCTCTCCAGAGACATGCTCTGTTTGTTCGCTGAAGCTGGCTCAACAGGGCTGGTTCTGCACTGCGTGTGCAGCTGCAGCTATTTGCAAATATCTTCTTAGTTAGGAAGCATGCTCTTGTACCTCAGCTTTTAAGGTCCAAAGTAACATTTTAACTCAAACCCAGTCTTTATGGCTTTGTTTTGGGTTACTTGGACATTCAGAAAGGTAAAGCTTTAGAGCAGCAGCATGTCTCTAAATGTCATGATTTCAGTATATACTGGTTAGTTCTTGGCACACAAATACAACTATTTTTCAAATAAATACAACAATTCTTTGCAGTCATAATATTTTACATTATTATCATTTTTAATTTAGTTTTTCCTGCACTAAAGTTTATGTGGCTTTGAGAAGGTAGAAGGTAGATTTTTTTTCTGCTTCATTATTTTAAATCAGAAACAAAAACGGTGGTATTAAAAATAAGGAACGCATTTGAAATTGCAAGCAAATCAAGAGAATTCATTGAGGGGGAAGTCGGTACAACAGCAGCAAAATGACAGGCAATCAACGCAAGTAGGTTAGATTTAGTTAGAATTGGACCAAAATACAAAATAAAAGCAACAACATCAAATACGGTAAACTTTAGTTTTATTCATTTATTCTTATTTTAATGTAATCTTTTATTACTGACTGTACTTAAAATTTTAAAATGTTTGACAAGGCTTTTGGAATGATGTTAGATTCCTGTAGCATTCTTTTGAAATTAACAACTAATAATTTACAATGAATTCTTTCTGTACCCTAATTGTGCTCACAAAAATAATGTGTCAGATATTGATTATTCATATTAGAGGTTTCACATAAAACAAGTACATAATTATGCAACAGGATTGTCTCACACTGAGCAAATTGGCTCCTCTTTGTTTTTCTATTTTGAAAGAAAGGTATACTTGCAATTTCATGAGCAAAACACTTGTTATTTTTCAAACACTCCAGGTAAGAAAAACACAAAAGAACTAAATTTTTTTTCAAAAATTGGTAAAACTACAATTCGTCAGACAGCTAAAACCATGTACATGTACTTTTTACATTCAAATTAATGAAACTGTTCATCCTTTGGCAGCAGTGGCCTCGAACATCAAGATAGCAGAGACACTTGACACTGATGGGCACCAATTACAAAGCAGAATAAATCAGTGTGTTCAGTGGGGTGAGCCTGCAGACAAATTATTCTGGAACGACTTCACACTGAACGTTTGAAATTTTGTGGGAATTGATCTCCTGGCCTTTCCACTGCTGGTGCTTTGCTCCACTCGCTGACCCTAGAAGAATCAATGAGGAAGGGGGAGGGAGAGAGCCCTGATAGAGGACAGCTGGGAGACAGAAAGGAGAAAAGCACACAAGAAAAAGAAAGAGACCAAGACAGAAACTGGGTGGGTTGGATACTAAAAAGAAATGCTGGGATTTATTGGGAAGAGACTTTCAAAAACCACAAGAGCATGCTTCAGGATAAGAATCAGGCAGCCAAGCAAAGGCATATAGACATGACAGTTGAGTAAATGAGCTTTAGCTAGACACTTTGCATATCTCAGACCACCATTCTACCTGTTCTATTATTATCTCTCATTTTTATGCAGATTGCCCTCATGGTATTATCCGTATTTCACCTCATTCCTGTCACCACAATGTCTTCAGAATGTGGCCACTGCAGAACTAAATCAGCAAGAAATGCAAATCAGTTGGAGCTATCATCATCTTAAAATAAATTATACGGTTTATTATATTGAACTACATGTGGAGCTAGTATCTAAGAAATAATTTAAATATAGCATGCAGTCATGTAACATTTAGTAAGAGGAATGAAGGACTGTATCTTTCAATGAGTCAATCATCAATGTTCTGTACATCCATGGGTTTTCCACAGTCTTCTCTGAGACAAAAAATATGCATGTTAGATGAAATTGAGCTTAGGTTTAAGGGCGTGCATGAATGTATATTTCTCTGATAGTTCAGGCCTCAGCTTGATAGTGCAAAACTTTTCCAGATTGTGGAAAAGAACCAGATGATTTTCTTTTATTATGATATGGGATTGTACATTTACATTCCAATTTTAGAACAAGTAATTCAACTGGAAGGAAAACAAATGAATGAATGAAAAAAATAGATTTTTTTCTATACTATATTCTGTTGTTCAGTAACAATCATGTTGTTCAGTGGCGCAGTTGGTAGCACTGTTGCCTTGCAGCAAGAAGGTCCTGGGTTCGATTCCCGGCTTGGGGTCTTTCTGAACGGAGTTTGCATGTTCTCCCTGTGCATGCGTGGGTTCTCTCCGGGTTCTCCGGCTTCCTCCCACAGTCCAAAAACATGACTGTTAGGTAAATTGGTATCTCCAAATTGTCCCTAGGTGTGAGTGTGTGTGTGCGTGGTTGTTTGTCCTGTCTGTCTCTGTGTTGCCCTGCGACAGACTGGCGACCTGTCCAGGGTGACCCCGCCTCTCTCCCAGAACGTAGCTGGAGAGGCACCAGCACCTCCCGACCCCGTTAGGGACAAGGGTGTTAAGAAAATGGATGGATGGATGGATATTCTGTTGTTCAGTAGTTATTGAGACCTGGAAAACACTAATTCCATACTTTTTCAGGCTGCTTGCAAGCAAAATTTTTGTGCAAGTCTCTAATGCTGCTGAAAGTAATCAGCACTGGTAGGAAGAGCTAATTGCTGTGACACAGTGAGATGAAACTGCTGCAGCATGCGTGACTGAGGTTGAGTTGTGCAGCACATTGCCTTGTGCGTAATATCCAAGATTGGAGCCTTGGGTAGTTGCTTCGCGTCATCCTCCCTCATGTTAAAGACATTTGATCCTTGAGCTGAGCCTCTTAGGCAACATTTCCTCCCGGCAGTGTACACATAATGGGAAAACACAAAGTACGACTGGATCTAACCCCAAATGTGGCCCTTTGCAACATAAGTACAAATATCCTATTAGAGAGGAGGTAAAAGACCCAAAGGCAAAATGTTCTCTGAAAGCGTCTGGAATTCAACAAAAAGATCATTGGATTATTTTTTCAATAAAAACTACAAAAAATCTAGAAACAGAAAGATAAGAGAAAACTAATTATTCCCTCTGAACAGTACTAAGCAAGATCTTATTTCACTTTGATTAATATGATCAAAATCCACAAGAGCAGGAGCTTGGTATGATTAATTATCCGGGCTGATACACATTTTTATTAGCAAAATGTCATATTCATTTTATGTAATTATTTTAATAAATACATATTTCTTCAAGCCCTACATATTTAGATTACATGGATGGATGAGGAAAGAAACAGTTTGTGGATGATGGATTTAACACTTAGTGGGACAGAATGTAAAGTCAGGATGTCATTTTTGCTTTCTCTGGTATATTTCCTTGTACTTATCGAAATCTGGAAAGTACTTTGAATTTCATACTTTTCCAGACCCTATATATCACACCATCTGTGTCTAAAATTACACATTTATTGCATTGTATGTTTATACATCATAGACACACCAATGCAGTTAACATCCTTGTTGTATCAGATGTCTTTTGAAGTTTATCTGATAAGTGTAAGTGATATTGACCTCACAGGAAGATATCTAGGGATTCATGAAAGCATGCCTGTAAATACTGACTTGATGCCTTAATGTCCCAGTGTGAGTCATACAGACAAAATATCCAATGGGAAGTGGTGACAAGAACAAGAGGTAGGAGTGCTGGACATGAGGTGGCTTTGACCTGAAATATTAATCTAATGTAAAAGAAACAGATGGAATGTGTCTTGCCAGTATTTTGAATAATTGATGAAGATTTCCTTTTAAAGACCAGAGTGACCTAGCTGTCATTTGCTTGACGGTCTAATGGTGGAGTCATGATGTTGGATGTTGGTGTGTGGCACTAGTCCCTATGGAAAACCTTTTGGGGCAAAACACACGTCCATGGATGGAAAAATCAATACATCTTCAGGGCTCATGTTTGGCTGTATTCAGCCCATCTCTTCTCATAAATTTGGCATCTTCCACCCCCACAGGGTTAATTGTTGCTAATGTTTCCACAGTGAAAAAAAAAAGTTCTTTGAGCTTGGGGAAAGAAACAATCCTAATTTAAAGTAAATATTGTGATCATTGTCTCAACTTGACTGCACCAGTTCATCTCTCTTTTAAATTGGAGGAACTGGGTTGTCGTCATTGTAGAGAATGGTTTAAAGGCTGAAGTATATGTGTTTGTGCCAGGGGAGTATGCACTGGCACTCATTTCAATCACAAGCTTTCAAGCCCAGGACATGCTAGCCTGCCTGCCACAGTGGGCACTCAATTACCTCAGTATTTGGCTATACCCTCAAACCCTCCTCCCATCTTTTACCCTCTCATTCATCCACACATTATTTATCTCCCTTATTCACTCCTGTGCAGAGAATATGGTGATTTGCTGATAGTCCACAAGGCTCAGAGATATATTAGTGCATGCGGCTGTGGCAGAGTGGATTACACTCTATCATATCTGATCTGGGACTGTTAGATCCCAATATTGAATTACCTACCCTGTGGGCTCTCTGGTTCCGTTATCAATTTGCAAACGAATATGACTAAGAGGGGGGAGAGGGGCAGGGAGTAGTTGGAAATGGTGTCTGGAGGTGCCAGCGGTGACGCCTTTGAGGCATGTTTTGGTCATGTGTGGTAGAGCTAATAACGGGCAATTTCAGTTGCTCGGGAAGATGCGCTTGGCAACTGCTAGTGTGACATTTGAGATATAGGTTGGGTTGGGTTCTTTCCTGCATGGTCAGAAAGATAAATGAGGCAAATTTGAAGCAAATAATGGCTGGAATGATCATGCATAAATTTTCTTTAAACTCTGCAATCTCTGAATATGACTTTGAATATCAAGAGGCTGAAAGCAGTTCTCTTTGTCAAAATCAATCAGATTTGATCAACATTCTATAAACATACTTACTCAAGCAATGGCTCAGATTTTCAATTAGATACATGTCTAGGGTATTCTTATACATGAATATGCTTTGATGCTTTGTAGCCAGATGTTTAGTTTCTTTGTCTTAATGTCAAAAGTCTTTTGAAGCAACAGGCCTTCTGCTTAGATTGCCCTTTTACTTCATTTCACTAATTTTCTCATCAACTCTGGTCAGCTTCCCTATTCCTTCTGAAGTAGTCATCCTCACAGTAAGATGCTGCCACTGCAGTGCTTCACTGTGACAATTGTGTCTGTATAACAAATTCCAGTGTTATTTGTCCATCACACAAAGAGTTTTGAGTGCAGGCCACAGAGTTCGATTCTGGTCTTCTCTGACCAAAACTCCTTCTTCCCCATATATTTTCTGTGTCTCTTGCATTGCTTGTTGCAAACTGCAAACAGAACATTTTATGTCTTTCCTTCAAAAAATATGCAGTGGCTGCCCCTCCTTCAATAGACCAGGTTTGTTGAGCTTACAGTTGTAAATAGATCCTCCCATCAGAGCTAAAGGTCTCAGCAGCTCTGCTAAATTACCATGAGTTTCTTGGCTGCTTCTGATTTAATTTTCTGCTTGCTTTGTGGATTTATGGCAGCATTCAGGAGTGTAAAATTCTAAATACAAACTAGCAAGGCTAAATACAAATTCAGATCACACTTCTCAGATTTTTGTCTGTCAAGAAGCTCAAGAGGATTCATTACTCTTCACAGAGCAAAACAGAGCAATGAATACTATTTTTCTGCTAATTCCAAAACCCAATTACAGTGTTGGTACAAGTCCAACCTCTATTTCTGAAATAAAACTTAGATATAATTTCCAAGCTGCATCTTGACCTTAAATATTTTAACACAAACATCAAACTCCTTACTTGAAACCGAGGTATGCACAGGATGTACAACACGACTTCTCACTATCCCGCTTTGCTCATAGCATCTGGGTACATGATGAGTCTGCAGGAAAGCGTGGAATGCGGAGGTTGCGGCAGTCGGATTGATTCACTGCAATGTGTGGCCTGCTGCCACCCCCGGTGACAGGAAATGTGCCATGCTGGCCTGGTTGGGATGGAGAGAGTTGTTGTGGCTTGTGGAGGTGGAGATGGAGGTCACCTCTCTTTGCATGCCTCCCTCCCATTGTCATTCAAGCTTCTAAACTTAGTCTTTCTTTTTTCTGCTTATGCTCTTCTCTATTTTAATCCATCCTCATGCTTCTCTTTTCTCTCATTTCTTCATGTATGTGTGTCTTTTTTGCCATTCGCTTGGCATCACTGAGAAAATGAATCCCAGTCAATGAGGGCTCTTATCTTATAAGTGTACCGGAAAAGATAAGGATATCATTCATCATTCTATATTAGCTAGTGTCACCTCTTCCCCTGAAGGATTCTCAAGGAAATTACAAGGAATAGAAAGTATCTTTTTTTTTTATTGCTATCCATTGTTCTTCTCTTTTCCCCCATTCAGGCAGAAATTCCTCCATTCTTCATTTGTCGCTAAATCTTAAGTCAGCAAAGGTATAACATGCTCACTCACTGCTTTCTGTAACATCGCACATATCTTACATAATATAGTTTCCAGTCAGTTTTGCACCTTGGTGAAACAGTCAAATGGGAATACAAATAAATCACCCACTTCATCTGCTGTTTTGTGAAAAGTTACATAATGATGACATGGAATGCTATAAACACAGGTGAAACAGTTCCACAACGTTAAGCTGATGATTTTGGAAAAAGAAAAATAGCACAATGTTACTTTAAAAAGGAGGGATTGATAATTTATTATTCTCATTGTAATATCTGAAACTGAAAGTTTATTCTGTCTGTGCTGCCCACCTTCAGGGTTATGTAAGGATAGTAATGACAGTCTTTAAGTAATTTCTTACAAAATGAAAAAGAAAATACCCAATTACATTTTATGCCGTTTAATTCATTTATAGTGTCTCTTCACACAAAGAGTTTTGAGTGCAGGCCACAGAGTTCGATTGATGAGAATCGAACTCTGATTGATGAGTTTGATTGATGTATTATGATGTTTTTGTAAACTTCATAATACAAAAACATCTGATTTTGTGTTAGAAAATATATAATCAAATGAGTGAGATTTCTTCAAATCATGAGATCTTTCCTTTACAAAAATAAAAAATTACTAGACAAAATAATTCCTAATGCTTTTCAATAGATACTAGAGTAAAAAAAGAAGTTATCCATTTACTCTTTTTTTTTTTTTTTAAAGTAATACCATTTTAACACTTAACTTGGCATCAATGATTTAGTGTCTTTATAGGTAAAACAAACAGCCTGAACAGCTGATAGCTGTACTTAATCTGATATTATGTTAGTAGATGTTGCAAGTTGTTCTTTTGGTCTACTGTTATTTCCTAATCCCCTTGAATCTATAATCTATAATTATAATGTTACAGTCTCAGCTTTAATAATAGTGCGTTCAGTTGAATTTTATTTATTTATTTATTTATTTATTTATTTATTTATATAGAAGCATATTTATGTTTGTGTTTTAATTAGGGCTGAAACAATTCCTCGAATGATTCGAGGAATTAAAATTCCTCGAGGAAAATGCATCTGCCTGGAAGCTTGTTAAGTTAAGTTTCTCTGAGTTGTTAACGGAAGGTAAGTGTTAGCAGCATAACGTCCAATTTTCAAGTTCGGTCTGGGAGGATTTTATTGACTGATGATAATGTCCGGGTTTCTGTCGTTTTTCGGGGGACTAATAAGCATCCTTAAATTGACTGGCGCGATGCCTGCAGTACGGCAGCTTTTCCCTCCCGGAGCAGCTGACTGGTAACACCCGTTCAAAGCGAACGGCGGGGAAGAGCTCGGCGGGAGTGTTTATACAGGTGAGCAGATATACTGAACACTGCGGGTGGCTGTGCTTTAGATGCGTAACTTTACGGACGAACTGGAAAATAAATTTCAAATCATCCCGGTCTCAACATGTCTCAACAATGGCGGAGCGTATATGGCGAAGCTCATCGTGGAGTACATAGCTGGTTAATTGTGTTTCTGTGTGTGAAAAAAAAGAAAGTATCAAATTCCGTCGCTGAGGTGGACACAAAAGCTACAAATGGCTGGCCAAGGTGAGAGTTCATCTATTAAACTGAAGATGATTACATAAATTAAAAGTTGGAGTATAGACATTTTTATAAGTGTATTTGTGAGCCCGCCTCTATTATTAAATTGACTATGATTTCAGATTTTTGTTTCTTCAGGTTAAGTTAGAGCTATTATTGATGCAGGTTAATTTTATAAACTACAGAAAAGCATTTACTTAAATATGAACAATTGGACTGATGTTGATGTCCAATGGCAACACTGCTTTTATGTTATATTTACCAATGTTTTATTTTAATTAAAAAGTTTTATCCTTTTACTCGATTAATCGTAAGAATAATGGATAGAATATTTGATTACTAAAATATTTGTTTGCAACAGCCCTAGTTTTAATACTGTAATGCTAAAGGTAATCTACCATCAGACTCTCGTTTTACATGGAGGTATTCTCATGTATATAAAATTGTCTTGAGAGTTTCTTGTTTGCGACAGAATAAAAAACATCTGGCCTGGAGACTTTTGATCAAAATTCAAATGAGGGAGCATGTCACACTAATTAAAACTTAGTGATGAGTCATTATAACACAGAACACTGTGTCCTCAAGCAAAATGTGTTCAAACTGCATTTCCAAAATTACTTTTAAATAATAAAAAAAAGTCTGACTTGATTTGGACTTTGGACAAAACTTCACTTGGGACAAAAGGATTGGAAGTCTAGTTGTACTAAGGAAAAAAAAAAGATATTTAATGGATTTTAAACAGATTCTTATAGTCTTCAGTCTTGGAACAAAAGTCTCGAGACTTGACGTGGACTTGGAAAAATGACAAAGATCTTTGGGATCTTCTAAGAAAGTACAGTTAAAAAAATGTATCTTATAAAAAAAAGTGGATGGTAGTCCCGACTTGGAGATATGAATGTGCCTTAATATTTTCAACACCTTTTCTAAGATGATGTAAAGCCAACCTCAGAAATCGGTTGCTCATTTTAGATCAATTCCATTTTTGACTCCACTGTTATCTTTTTTTTTTTTGCAAGCAGATGTTATCTTTGACTGGAATGTATTGCTATTTACGCACTGTCTATGAGAGAATTTATCCCAGCTTTAAAGACTCTGCGACATATTGTTTGGGTGTTTGTCTACCTGATTGTTCGATGTACAGTGAAAGATGGCCTAATGCCCCTTGTGAGGCTCCAGCAGATGCCATTATTTTCAAACAATGAGTCAGAAGCCCCAGGTGTGCTGATCATAGTACTGATGAATAGCAAGACAAAGAGGCAGAGGGGAGACACAAGGATCGACTAAGGTTTTGTTGTGTTATTTTTCCTAGGGTGTGTATACACTGCTTTTCTCATGCAGTAATCTGTGCATGGTAAAACCTTATCCATGGGGATATTGTAAACTGTCTCCTTAAGATAACAAGACGAAAGCCCTTGCCTGGTGATCATTCCAGAGTCATTCTGTCATCTTACATGATTCTGTCCTATAGATCTGTTGTCTGAGCTGACTGATTAATTTAGACAATCATGCATTGTTGGTGAAGCTTTGTGCGCTCGCTTTAAAAGTAGAAAGTGTGAGAAGTGTCCTGTTTTTCATTTTAGCTGTGTCTCTATATCTTTTCAGCTTGAAGAAACGCAACTAAACCTTACTGCAGGAATACATTATGTATTGCACATGCCAATTAAATCAATGAAGAGTAAGCACATTTACAGTCTCCACAGATGCCAGTGATAAATGTTATTCTAGTCTTAGATTGACTATTTTTATGACTGTCTGTCTTTGTTTGGGGTATATGAGTGCAATACACCAACCTAGGAGGGGGTTGCTGGTACTGTGCAGCTGTGTAGCAGCACAGCATCCTCATATTATAAGATCAAAAGATCATAAAAGGGCATTTGGCAGTGTAAGTTCATCTTTAAAGTGACCTAAGAGAGAGCGAAGGCATCAGAACACTGAATCTTGAGCAGCCTGAAAGAACATCCATCACATTCACACCCGACCCATCAGACAACTCTGTGAATTATATATCGAAAGTTCCCCATCTGAACATCCAGGCAGAGACATCTCTCTCTCCGTCTCTCCTTTTCCATCTGATGTGCCGCATTGAATCATTGATAGGACATCCAAAACAACAATGCGCCTCCCTATAAAACACCTGTCACGGGATGCCAGAAAAGGAATAAAACCAGAGCAAGATGTGGCATTTTTTATTTATTTATTTTTGTTTACATTTTGTATATTCTGATGTGGTGCAGATTGAACTGCAGGTGCAATGTGATGTCATTTGAAAGTATTTTTTTAAAAAAAAACATATATTTATTATAGTGACATATTTAAGCATTTATTTTAATGATGAAACCCCAAAATTCACTTTCTCAGGAAAGTTAAATATCAAATAAGAAATAAAAAAAATGTTTTCCATACAGAAATATCGTGTTCTACCCAATCTCAAGAAATTCATCTACACCCTTCACAAGGAGGGTGAGTCACAAAATATAAATATTAAAGACTGTGCTGGATCCAACCACATTAATGGAAAACTTAGTGGAAGAAAAACGTTTACATGCGGAAGAGGGACAGCTGAAGATTTGAGAGAAATTTTAAATGAAGCCTGATTTGCTAGACATATACTGTGGCTGGAGACAATGCTTTGAGATCAACAACACACATCTGTCTAGGATATATATTACAACTGCTGCACTCTTTGACTTAGGCTACACCTGAACATCAATGCTGAAAGTCATGCAGAAGGAGCCCCAACCAAATATTAAGAGCGCACACTGTGCAGACTTATCAAGGACATTGATAATCAGTAGACTAAAATTTCTTTTTATATAGAATAATATTTTAAAATCTTTGCATACCTTGATCTCTGGAATCAGTTTGTACCTTGCATAGCGATGGGGTATTGGAGTTAACTGTGCCATACCTGGCGGGAAACAGACCACAACAATAAATAATAATAATCTTAAATATTCACAATAAGAGTGAAAAATGTTTCTGCGTGCCACTATGTCTTCTAATGTATTGCATCTAAGCTTAGTATGGAAGCAGAAACACCAGACTCTGTTTTGTATTTTTCCATGATGAGTATTAATGGATTGAAATGAAGGACTCAATGCATGTGAGACACATCAGTTGAATGCGCTAATATGCACTCCCCTCTTATAAAGCCTTCTCTTTGATCCCAGCTGGAGTCAGGATGCTTCAGGGATATGATGGAATATTTTATTGCAGTTGTGGGTTAGCAATTTGCTGGATTTGCCTCAGTCCAACAGTTTCACCCTCTCTCCTTTATAATAACTTAAGCTTTAAAGCCTCGGCTGGTTACCCGAGTGACTGTTTTGCATGTTTTACTGTTAAATCGTGTGTTTTACAAAAAGAGTGAGTTTTCTTTTAATTTTCAAGAATGGGAGCATTGCAAATAAAGGTGCTGTGGGACCTCTGGAAATAGACTCTTCTTGTGAAATTCGGAGTCTGCAGGAACAGGGCGAATAATGAAGATTAAGTCGAGATTGGGCAGTGGGGAGAATGAAAAGCCTCTTGGAAAGATCAATGCATAAAGGGAAGTTAAGATAAATGAAGGGAAGGACAGGCAGGCTTCCTGATTCTCAGAACAGTGGAAACTTAGTGCAGTCATAGTCTTTATTTAGTTGCTTCCAACTGGGACATCATTGACTTGTTGCGAAATCTTACTAACGAACACTTAAATGTTATGTGCAACATTACTGTATAGTCTGATAAACAAGCCTGTGTTTCTGCACTGGGTTAGTACAGGGCAAGGCCATCGCTGGATGCAAGTCTTGTTCTGCACTCGTTGTTTCATAATCCACAACAGCTGGCGCTTGTGTATCCAGGATGGATTTCATGTTTGTCCACATGTGCATGTGTATATGTGAAGGGAGACAAAAAAAGAGGAGAGAGCAGGGCCAGATGGGTCCAGCTGTGGATCTGATGGCCTAGATAAAGGCTAGATGGGTGCCACCACCTTTTTGAGCTGCCAGCAGAACATTCAGAGTAGGTGTTTAAAGTTTCAAGGCTTTGAAGGCACAGAAACATCCAGCTGAGAGAGAGTTCTTATTTGGCTCTGGGTTTTTGGAGTCAGAAATGAAGAATGTCAAACTGACCAAGTGACTGATGCTTCCGTGTCCATATATGGTTAAAATAAGTTTCTTGCACTCTTGATGCTCCAGTCCAGAAACTTATTTAGTTAACTGGAGCAGAAAGTGGTTACATGAATTATTAATAAGGAGTTTCTCTGAAGAAAAGTTATAAAAAAGTTGAATTGACCATTGCATATTTACAGAAGGATAATTTTTAATTTTATTTTTAGCATTTTGGGACTTCACATATAAGATTAACATTATTGTTATGCCTTCACAGGCATGCTCTGTTGGTGTGTTTTTCTACTTTTGTAATAACTATTATTTACAAACCTCCAGAAATTTATCTTTGTTACCACACCAAGACTCCCTAGAGATGGAGACTATAATGGAGTTACATCTGTAATTTCTAAAGGAGTAAGAATACTGCTGCTTGCCAGTGTTGGGTTTTCAATGGCAACCTTGAGGTACCTGTAATTTCAAGGTTCCTTCTGCAGAATTCGGAATAAAACCAAGATCAAGGTTTATGCTTTCGACCAGGAGTTATATGTACTTGACATAACTTATATTTTGGGATCATCAGCTCCTGGGATATGGAGTAACCCAGGAAATAAGGCCTATTTGTTCTTGTTGTGGGGTTTTAAAAGTCCCCATGACATTGTTTCCTCCATGAAACTCTGGCTCTTTCTATTGGGTCTACTTTGGTCAACTGGGACCAACGTGTGTTAAGTCAGTGCATTGTAGATATATCAGTAAATATACCAGCCTCATGTATTCAGTCCTTCATGGCTGGTGGTCCAACATCAGTCTGCTTCTTTTGGTCTATCATTTCATGAACCAACAGGATGCACTTTTACATACTTTTTGAGTTAGCACATAGGCTAAGGCAGTGGTTCCCAAACTGTGCCATTACAGGGGGTGGGGGGGTATAGATGATTGACTTTAGTGGAGTTTGAAAACAAAATATGTGTATAGGTTTATGTCGTCTTAAACCACTGGTTTACGATGACATAAACCTATACACATATAGGTTTATGTACACATATCTCACAACCTATACACACATCACACAATGTGTGTGATATTTGATATTTTTTCTTTTTTGGGGGGGATTTTATTGTAAAATCTTTGGGAACCACTGGGGGAGCCCAGAAGAAAATCTTTGGGAACCACTGGGCTAAGGACGTGTTGATATATAAATGGGATTTTGTTTTATTTTCTGATTTCTTTTTTAATAAGCTTTTTAGTTCAAAGCTGCTGCCTGTATTAAAGAATCTGAAGCCCAGTTTTTTGTATTTTATTTTTGGAGCTTGATGGAAGTTTACTTTTTCCACGTCTTTCAAGTTTGTATGCTGCTTTTGAGGCCATATATGTGTACGTAGATCAAGGTGCTGAAATTCAGTGTTCAACTGCATCAGAACAAGGTATGTTACATTTGCAGTTGCGTCAATGTTTATTTTTTTTTTTTTTACGCTAACGATCACTTGTGCATTTGGGTATTAATTTCCAATTTTTTATCATTTCTTCACAAAATTACATGTCAAATTTATTAGAAAGTGGAACAAGTTGTTTGTTTTTGTTTCAGTTTCAAGTACTCAGCATCTTAAACTGGATTAATCCTCATCACTGCAGACAGAACATTTCCTTAGTTTTGCATGAGATTAAATAATGTCATTGTTGGATCACTGCTGAAATATTTGGACATCAGTGGTGTAAATGATTTGGTGCACATTATGTTTTATAGACTATGTATGAGGGCAGATATCCTTGCCCAAAAATGATCTGTGACAGCTGGCTTTTCCAGTGATGAAACTGTAAATATTGTTGTGTTAAATTCATGAGAAGGTGATGCTGGAGCATGATGATATACTAACAAATCGTCTTGAATGATTTGGTCATCTAGTTGCTGCCTGCTAATTTTCTGTTTGTGACCGTAATAACTTTAAATTTTCTAACAGTCTTAAACCTGTAATAAAGTTAAGGTAACTTAAGACCTTTTTTTTATTTCAGAATTTGTTCAGTCTTTGCTCGAAGCATATAGCAGCCGTTTGAGAAACCCTCAGTCCACTTTGCAGAGATAGTTCTGGCCGGACAGTAAACGGGAGGTGTAGCAGGCAGCCTCTGTCCTTTTTCAGGACAACTCTAGGACAGAGAGAGCCTTCACCAGCACCCCAGGGAGAGTGAAGACAGATTAATGCAGAGGCTTTAATATTTCAGATGAAAACGTATTACTGCTCTCTTGCTCTTTCTTTCCCCCTTCTCTCTCTCTTTTTGGCTCTGAGAGCTGGGTCTGAAATTCGCTTGCTCTTCTCCTGCTTTCCATCTTTGTCCTCCTGCCTGGCCAGCAGTATGAATGTGCTTTGCTGAGGGGTATATTCCCCTCATCCAAAGCCTCGCTGTCTACTCATTGACACGAAATAGTGGATATGCAAAGCCAAATCCAAATTAATACAGTAGTGTTCTTTGTGTATTGGGAGGTGAGCCAAGCTCATATGTCTGTCAGAAAGACCTTGACCTTGTAACCAACATTCACAGTCTATCTTATGTCAATATTTCACCTTGACTGAGTGTTGGGAAGGACTTTTGCTACTTGTCTCCCTACCTAAAACATGAAATGTCACAGTCTATGCTACTTTACCACCCAGATGAGCAAAGATCCATTGTGACTGTCCTTTTTCCGTATCCTACTTTTGACATCTATGCCAGTTGAAAAATTGACATACCATATATTATATGACACAATGAATTGCTTCCAAAATGCCTTCTGGCAAGTAAATCTAGCCTTAAGATGATTGAAATAGACACAGCCTCTCCAAAATGAACTAAGGCTTGCACAGTATCTCACTGGGATCCTCTCTAGTGGGTTTCGTGACCAAGTTTTTAATTTGTTGATAAAAATTGACATGGGGTATTTTTACTTATTAATAGTGAATATTGAAATCCTGAAGAAGGGAAAAAGAAGAACACATCCAAGGATGGATTTAAACAACTGGTCAATCAGATTAGTGTCTTAATGCTTTGGCCTTCTGGAAATCTGAGTGCAAACAGTTTTTATTGTACAGGTCAGTGTGGATACCAAGACTAGATTATTTAAAAGAAATAAATAAAAAATTCAAGTGTTTGTGTGCATGTAAGCAAATAAAGAAATCTATTTTCTTAGAATGGTGAACCAATAGATGGAAAAGCCTTTTGCATGCTTAACATGAACAGAATCAAGTCAAATGGGCTTTTCAAATAGATTTCTAAATGTAGAGTATTAGGAACCTTATCTGAATTGTAAATAGGTTTTTTCAGCAGTTCAAAAGTCCACAAAGTTTTAATGCATGTTGCTCTCTTGAATTAGTTTTGTGCATTGTAAGGTAATATGTTTTAATACACAAGAATGCTAAGTGAAGTGCTATTAATAATTTCCCCCCTTCAGAATATTTTGCACTCAAGAAGAAAAATAATCAAATATTCTACAAACTAGCAGAAGCATCACACTTCCCACTTCTCCTGCTTCTTTCTCATGTGGTCACATGTTACTGCAGGATATAATTTGTACACGCAAAACATATTTTAAAAATGTGGATTATTTTTCCACATATCTCACAAGTTACCCCTGGACGTGATTTCTATATGTGAATCACATTGAAACATACAGTATATCTTACATTCATATCATGTGTTACAGTATCTTGTAACCATAACTACTGCAGATTTGATAAAGTTCTGGTAACATCCATCCAAGCATTTTCTGCACTTGCTTATCCATGCAGGGTTTAATTGGAGACTCTTCCCAATGTCCTGCATTGTGTGAGAGATGGGTTATACTTTACAGGTCACCAGTCCATCACAAAGCAACACAGAGACACAGTGCAGGACATACACACTCTCACACTTAAGGAAAATTTAGCAAAACCAACTAAACTTAATTTTATTTTATTTATTTTTTTACTTTGGGAGGAAGCCAGAATATCTGCATGGAACTACCAAGTGCATGGGGGAGGACATGCAAACTTCATGCAGAAAGACCCCAGGGTGGGATTTGAATCCAAGGCCCCCTAGTTGCAAGCTAAATACATCTAGCACAATTCTCTTATCTTTTCCTTCAATTCTGTTCTCCAGCAAGTAATAGTGTGGATTTCCACTTGGAAATGTATTCCCTATGGTACCAAACTTATTTGAAAGAAGTCAGATCTTGGGTCTTCTTTAATGAACCAACTGTGCCCAAAAGACCTCCAAAGTATAACTCTATAGCTGTCCAGATCTACACTTTTGCTCCAGTGTCACTTATGTGCAGCTTCTACTGACAGTCTGATTTTAAGCTTGTCTTTTACCTTGCTCTTTATAGCTTCAGTTGATATGCACAATATAATGTCATGTCACTTCTACCTCCACTCTCAATACCAAGAGATATTCTTTTTTTTTCCTATGTGAACAGTTGTCTATTTTATGGACAAAGAGAGCAGATTAAGTAGTAAAAGGTTTACATGTTTTTTATTATTATTTTATCTTGTTGTCCAATGACTAGCCCTTGACCCCCATAAGTCTCACCAGTCTTCATACAATTAGTGAATTTGCCAGAGAAAGAAAAGAAATAGATTAGCTGCATGAGTACACTCACTTTTTTCTTCTTCTTCACAAGGACTTTGCATTATTTCCATTAATGTTTCAGTCAATTCTAGACCTTAACCTAAATTCAACTCACACTTTAGTCCTAAGCCTAACCCCCAACCAAAAATCTGCACTTTATAACCATAAGGAGCACTAGGTCCTCAGAATGTAGCTTTTATTGGAAAAATTGACTAGGTGAGGAATGCTAAAACATACACACACACACACACACACAGCTCAAATTTGTCTCCCAAAAGACCTCCTGCCTTTCAGTGAGCCAAACACGGTGCTAATGTGCCAATGTGTTTGACCTGTGTCTTATGTGATCTTATTTATCCCTTCTCTGTCGCTTTTTCAAAGCTTTCAAACCGGGCCATTTCTGTGAATTCTTACAGAATTCACCAAATTCTGTGGTTGTGTGTATTGTTCAGAGACAATACACACTCTCTCAAACTCCAGTTACAGTAAATCTTGTTACTAAAACTGTAATTTTGCCATTTTTTATTTTTAGGCTACATTATAAACGTGGATCACGTTTGGTCCCCTTTAAACAAACGGCTGGACCTTTAGTGCAGGTGTTAATACACTCATGTGAATGACCAGTTAACCAGGCCGAGACCTATTTTTTGGGGTGATCTTGGTTCACTTCCAAAAGAACTCAAGAAGCTGCAAAGTGACCGAGAGCCAGGGGAATCAGTAAAATGGCTGCATTAGAAATATATTTAGGAAAGAAATTAATGTCATACTTAATATGTATTTTCACATTCTCGCCTCTCTAATGTTAATTAAGGTTCTTTCTGAGTAATAGCATTATCTTTATTACTACTAAAATGGCTCACAGTAATGGCACAAAATTACCGAAAGGCTCCAAAATTTTGTAGTACTGGCTTCTCATTGGTTCGTCCTAAAGAGGAGCTGAGAAGTGGAAACAGACGCAGCTACAGCAACATGGAACATTTAGAGGTCAGCTGATGACAGGGTGGATTCTGAACATGATGTTGAGAGGCAAAGGCACACTGGGAGCAGCTGGCCAGGAAAGAGGGGTCGGGGGGCTGGCGAACAGTGGGGGAAGAGGACGAACAAGAGGTGAAACCTGAAAAAGGAGAAAAATGGGAGGTATAGAGGAATGGAGGAGAAAATGGGGGACTAGAGTAACAAGAGTATCATTCTCAGTTACACTGTTTCACATGGTGGAGCCCCTCTTTAAAAGGCCAATTACTCTGTAATAGTCCTAGACTGACTAGGTGATTTCTCACTGTGCTGTGTGGAATAGTAGAGCAGGAGTAGACTCAGTCCAGTGGAGAGACCCAATCATCATTGCACTGGAGTGAAGGGAGTCAAGGGACACATACACGCGCAGGTGTGCATGAACAGTTTATGTATCTAATTGTCACTTTGATACTAAATTCTTTGTCCAAGCTGACCTTCAAGCACCATAGGCATTGTTTAACAGAGTGTGTCTGCTATGCTTGTTTATACATGCAATACCTTCATGAAAAAAAAAAAAATGCCCTTACAGGAAATAAATTGTAATATACGTCTCAGTATAGCAAAATGCAAGACAAGCTCTGCTGTGAGAATGTTTTTACCCTCTTGCAGAGCCCTATGTTAAAAGGTAATGACCCTGATTGATTCATAAATTCACTGAGAGTTCCCAGTTTTTGGAAAGCTGAGTTTCGCTTTATTACTGCCAGATATATTCAAACAGGAATTAACTTTAAAGTACCTGTCTGACAACATGAAGTAGACCAACAGATCTTAATAAAATTCAGCAGAAAATGCTGAAGAAGACTGCCTGACCATTATCTTAAGCACTTCAGTTCACTTATGATGGACAAACAGACCAGCAGTTTTAATTCGGAATGCCTTAAAAATATGGTTTTGCAATGGCCTAATCAATATGTGGTCTTAAGTAAAATGATGATGCCGTGAGTAGCCTTACACAAACTGAAAACATGTGAATGTGACTAAATTTAAAAGATTTAGTAGAGAAAAGTTGTGGGAAAATTCTCCACAGTGATGTAAAAAGCTAATTATTACTTAATATAAAAGCTTGATGGCAGTAATCATGCGTGAGACAACCATTTATTAGATATATGGGGAGATAACTTTTTTCATAAATGACCAGGTTGGTTTGGATAGCATGTTTTCCTTCCCTAACAAAATCATCAAATGTGTCAAGAAAGTAAAACCAGAATACATTTCTTATGGTGGAAATACTTTTCATGGCATTGTGCCAGAAGCAGAGCTGCATTCACTGAAGACTTGTACAACTTCATTAAATCTCTTTTTCTCTATGTTCCAGGTTTAGTCAGTGTGTTCAATAAATTTAATTGAAAGTCAGTTAAATTAAGAAGAAACAAATCTGTTTCACATTAATTGACATCTGTGATAAATGGTGGTTGTCTGTCACCTTTTCCCCGCTGAATTGTACTAGTCTCTGCCCGCAGCAGGTTTTTTTTTTTTATTATTTCTCTCTGGTGCTTTGAGCCTTTTTCTATTCCTGCTGTCATTTTTATACCAACACACCATGGTGGTGTGGGCTCAATGGGGACTGTGCTAATTGGTTTCTTCTGTTTGATGGAAACATCTGAGTTTCACTGTTGCACTCATATCAATTTGTATAAAAACATGGCGTATTTTTTAGGCAGTAGTAAAAATGGAATGAAAATACTACACAGTGCTGTATGTAATGTACTGTGATTACAGTGCATTACATACAGCACTGTATGTAATGTACACTGCTGTACATTACAGTAATGTACATTAGGGAAGAGACCATCTTAAACACATCATGGTGATATGGAAAAGTAAGGTGATAGGGTTTTCTTAAGTTTTTATAAATAAAAATTTGAAAGGTTTGGTAGGAGTTTGTCCTCTAACTGGTGGGTTGTTGGTTTGAAACCCCACCACTATTTGTCTCAGTCTTTGCGTGATTGGGCAAAAACCTACCTTTCCAGCTGGTGGTGGTCAGAGCGCCTGGTGGGACTGATGCATGGCAGCCTCGCCTCTATCAGGCTGTAGCTATAATGTAGCTCAACATCATCATCATGTGAATGAGTGTAAACAGCTTTGGGGTTCTTTGGACTTGATAAAACACTATATCAAATATAGGCTATTCAGCATTTAGTTACATGTAAGATTATTGTTTCGCATGAACATGTTTAAGTTGAGTTTAACTAAACTATTTCTTAAAGAATTTATTAATTAACAGCACTCTATTTGAAGTTGCAAGAGTAATTAGAAAAATGACAAAAGTAGTCTTCTGAAGTGTCTATAATCAACTTTCTGATTTAAGATTTTGCACAGCACTTTAAAATATAGTTTTAATTCCCCTTGAGAAGGAATAAGAAAGTCTTATAAGAATCTGACATTATATCTGAAGGCCAAACTGTGACTGTTATAATATACTAGGAATAGTCAAGAGTAATTAGGTGTCACATAATTCACAATATGTTGAAATAAATTAGGACTTGGCTATGAACCTTGAATATGGGCGAAGGCATTCAAAGATGGAGAAGTAAAGAGTCGTCATATTTCCATTTTTCTCTTTTGAAGCTGCTGGTTATCCTTAAAAATAATAGAGCTTGTGCAAATTTTATTTAGTTGAGTTGTCGCTAAGGAATAAAAGAAACGGGAATGCTCAGAGTACGCGAGAGCAAATTCCCTACCCTCCCAGGCTGACTTTAATGGTTCCTCGACTGCGGTTGCCCTTAAAAGCCAACTTACCACAAGCTAATGCTTCTGTATGAAATTTTAAACACCAATGGATGGGATCAAAGATTTTTAGACGTCTGTGACAGCACCCATTTCATCCCTCGTGGCCTGTGCTGGCCTCAACGAAAGATCCCTGTGTCAAGTGATGCTGAAAAGCCAAAATGACACTGCTGGTGCACTAGAAATGTCTGCTGGGGTGCATGTGTGTGGTATGTTTACTCACAAGGAGAGCACTGAAGTAAGTATGATGGGGATGGAAGAGAAACTGTTTGGATTTCTAACATGTCATGAATGTGCTCTAAATTGACAAATACTTGGGTTTTCAGAGTTGGAACTGGCTTCTACTGCAAGATTAGAGAGAAAAGAGCACTTTAAAACATGCAGGGACCTAATAACATTAGAAAAGATAAAACAAATGTAAAATATAAAACTTTCCTTAGTTGCTTTTCAAATAGCAATATTGACTCCCCTGAAGAGATAAAAAGCTTATAAACATTCATTGTGATAGGATCTTATTATTTTGCAATACTTTATGCAGTAACTTTAATTTATATACACAAATCCTGTAAAATATTTCAGTAGTTTTTAAGACTTCATCCCAGTCTTATTTGTCTCTGTTCCAGTTATTATGAACTTTTTAATTATTAATCTCACTGTAGACATAAATAAGTTTAAGATGGCCTTTATCTGATTTATGACAATCAACAGATTATATTAACAGCATCTTGTCTAGTTTTTCATGTATTAAAAATGGCTAGTAATAAATAGGCCTCTGTGTGATATTTCTACTTTAGAAAATATGCTCTGATCAACTTAAAGTAAACTATTTTACTTTAATAAAAATATACTTCAGCTACATTCGCTGGCGGTAATCAAGGAACTCGATCTCAATGCTTTTCAATTAAAATTGGCACATGATAGACATTGCATTTATTTTATTTTAATTTTTTAGGTCCTTTTGAAGCATTTTTGGAATCAAGGTGCTTTTGATGTTGTCCTTAGTATGAATACATTTCATGAACATTTTTGCACCCAGAGACTGAATACACTGTTAAAAATGTGAAAGTGCAAATTCCCATGTTTGTGAACAGTATAATTTAAAGCAAGAACAATAATTATGTACTTACGAAATTAGCATAGGTACAGAATAAATTCCATGTAGCAGTTAACGGTGAAAAACGCTCTGTGATTTTAGACAGATTTTTTTTTTCTCTTAGAAAAAATTAGACCACATCAGAGATTTTAGTAAATCGCATTAGGACCAAAAACATTTTAGAAGTTGAACTGAATCATGTTCATGCCAAGGTACTATTTCCTTCTTAGAAAGCATGTTGTAACTGGAGTAGAAGAACAGAATTGCCACTGTTTTTTTTTTCCCTGTTTCTTCCACCTTTCAGGAAGTCAATATCGTTCAAATTTTTCAAAGGAAATGCAAAAGAAACTGTCGATGGGAGCGTCGAGGCAGAGTCACCCTGTCTAGGGCCCCTAAAATTTAATATCTCCAAAAAAGTAAGGTCCAGAACAGACCTTACTTTTAGCCCGAGCCAAAAACAAAGCGCTCCTTGCATATTGTTTAATCCAGGATTAGATTCACCTGTAATTGGGTCTGCATGGAGTGAGTTAAGTGTTAAATTGCTCTTCAGTGAGGGGATGCCACCCAATGCAGCTTGGCAAACCATCTTGGGAGAAGAAATGAGCTTGTAACAAGGTGTGACTATATGGAGTGATAGTGTACTGAATAAACAAGAATCTCACTGTCTGAAAAGTGTTTTGCAACATATACAGCAAAGTCTGAAGTACATTAGACAATATGGGCTGGACCATAATTATCTCTGCCTACTGAACCCCCTTGCTGGCTCACCACAATGACAGACTGAGAAAGGAGAAGCTGTGGCCACATTAGTGGCGTTCACATGTGCATTTGGGGGCAATTCCATAATGGAGTAGAATGAAAACCATTAGAGTTGTGGTAACAGTAATAGTTGAGCCTCTGCAGCAGGTGCTTATAGAGGTTATGTGTCCATTTTGGCCCTCATCATTATAAAACAGTGAAGGAGTGTAAGAGGATCCATTTAAATGTGAATGGGAGGCAATTTAACACATGCATGCATCAAGTGTTGTTGGCTTTCATTATGTTCTCGTCCTAATTCCACGCCTGTCATTGCTTTCTGTAGTTACTAATGGCAAACTGCTTCCTAATTCTTCATCTAACTGACTGAATTACAGCCTTAAAATGTGTGAAAATAATTTTTTGCATGCTTGTTGTCTTAAATTCTTTCCCCCTAGTCTCTCTTGTTCTGTTTTGAAACGGTCTTAGTCCTCCTGGTTTCATTGTGCTTATTCTCTGAGCTTCCCCGTTTGGATAGGATTAATATTCCTGTGGGATGAGGGTGAAATATTAGCCAAGCTCCATAGCAACTGCACTGATTCTCTTGGACAGCCTAAGTCAGTGGTGTCATTTAGACAACAACTAGACACAACCTAGCCTGACAACCCGTAACATACACTGAGCAGCTTTCTAGAGCCAGTTAATTACATCAGCCCATTTAGCAAGCTGGTAGAGTCTCCTAATCATTTTCCTTTTGCTGTGTGGGCTCTTACAAATAATTGCATTTGGTGTAATGTTTTTTGTTTTTACCCATTAGGCTTACCAAAAAGCCTATTTAAATGATCCGACAACACTCCTTTAAAACCCGAGCCAAGCTTGGTGAAATGAAGTAAAGAATAAAGAAAACTTCTTCTGACAAAATAGACTTAGAAATTGCCTTAAAACAGAGAGTTTTCTTTTTAACTTAAGATGCAAATGGCCTATAAATTACCAGCATTAAATTAGATCCATAAACAAAAGACAGGTGTACGCAACCAAATGTGTGGGCGAGCAAACGGACATTGGGAGGCGTAAAGAGCACACATCATATATTAGAGCAATACAATCTCGCAACTTTTAAGGTGTGAAATAAATAAACCACAATCAACATTTGAATAGTTTTACAAAGCTGGCGAATAACTTAAAAAAATTACTTTTTATGAAACAGCTTTTTGAGTCACACTCACATCAATAGGTTGTACTTCCATGTATGGAAGATCAATGTCTGAAACTGTCTCACAGAAAAGATGTTTTTTTTGCAAAAAAAAGACCTGTTGCATGGATGGATGAATGCCCATTAGTGATACAAGGATCATCTGTCCACGAAACGAAAAGCTTTAGCATTCATTCATTTTGAATGAGACAATGGAATTACACACACAGCTATCATTATCGTTAGATATTGAATAGTGTGTTGCTGGTCAGAACCAGCATTATAGAATTCTTCCACAGTTTTATTTTTTTTAAATATAGTTTTGTGTCACAATAAGTCAATTTTCATAAGTCTAATGGAAGAGTTACTCAGTTTACTAGCTCTCAAATTTACTGCTCTTACAATTTTTTTTATCTCGACATATTTTTAGCAAATTTCTTCTTCAACTAAAGGTTTTTAGTTGTATTATAAACGGCTAAGGAAAAATTTATAACGCTGCTGAAAAATCTGGCAATATTAAAACACATCAAAGCAGTTTGTGCAGAAGACGACAGCAGACTGAAGCCACATTTTGTTATCAAAGTCTTTGATCATTCTGACACAAGTTGCTTAAAACATTTTTCTAGCTTTTCTAGACTAAGATTATTTTTGAAGTCCAAAAAAAATTTGTTTTAATGCAGCGATGCCTCGTTACCAGCCAATAAGCAATCACCAAGCAGACAGGCTTACAGTGAGCCTAATTGCATCAGTTAGCACCATGCACATGCAGGACAGACTATTCCATTACCATTATCCACTCAAAAAAAAAAAAAAAGAAGAAAAATGCTTGTCCACAATGGCATTTATATGAATGTATTATGAATGTGTCTTGGCTATGTTCACAATGCGAACCAAACGCAACAAGCCACATAGTCACAGCCAGAGATAATCGTTTAGTCCCCTAAAATGTTGTCCCATGGAGTGGTTTACATCTCTAAATAGTGGATGATGCAGTTATGAAGGCAGCTTTAGTATCAGCATAAATTTGCAGAGTAAGTTTAAAAAATCTCCATGTTAAATAATCCTTACAGACTGGAATATTGACAGATTGGGCAACTTCCCAAAATAACTTCCATTGTTACTAATTTCCCCTATTGCAAAGGCTGTACTTTGGCAAACATTTTGCTTATCTGTCTGTCTGTCTGTCTATATCTCTATCTCTCTGCTAATAGTATTACATTTCAGCCTTATGGGCCCCCGTGGCTCATATCCTAGGAAATATTGAAAAGGTTTCAGTTATTTGTATCTTTAGTAGAGGTTATCTTAATTTCATCAACACGTTTCTTTCGATTGGCAGTAATAACTTTGAAGTGAATAATGCCATCAATTTCTGAGAAGAGTTAAAAATGTTTTTGTGAAAATATTTTATGAAATCCTTCAAAAACGGATAAATTTGATTTATTGTCGCCTTGTTTTTTCTAGTGAAAACAAACTTTTTGCCTGATTAAAATGATTTATTTTAAATATACATTTACCAGGGATGAACAATTCAGGGGTTAACTGTATTTAAACACAACAATGTTTAAAGATATCTTCTGATGCCAAATGAACATTTGGGCGGTGATGCAGTGGGCTGGAAGGATCTTGAAGGAAAGAACCACATGTCAGCATTGCAACAAATCTGAAGAAGCCTCTGACTGAAGACTGCAGTAGGACAATCTCATGCCTAACATGACATGCCAGCACCTCAGTAACCAGGCAGCTGAGACAATATTTCACGGTAACATGTTCTGGATGACACCATCAGCAGTTGGCAAGCACTGCTAATCGGCCTCATTTGCCTTTGTTGCTCCTCTTTAAATCTGTGTCTGGCCATATGGCTAAAAAGCTGGGCAGAGAGTCGTTGGAGTTGGGTAATGATCCCTGCCCATTGTGATCAGGTGAAGAGATAGTTTCAACTTCTTTCTTTTCTCTTCACTTTCATCCTGCTCCACATCCATGAAGTCTCATTTTCAACTTATCTGGGATTTGGGGTTGTAGTTCAGCTGCTCCCAGTCAGTTGTAAAACCAATATTTGAAAATGTATGTTAAAAGTAATGTAGCTCATATGCATAATGTGTTTATTACAAGGTCCCAGGTCAAGTTTAAGACATTTGATCACATCATACACGGAATAATAATAGAAAAGGGGACTGTAGACTGTAGCAGATTTGCCACAATATCAATACCAACGCTGCCTTTTCTGTATCAATTTTAAAGGGACATTTTGCTTACCAGAAATAGTTAAAGCTAAGTTAAAGTAAATTTACAACTTAAAAATAATGTGTAGGACCCCGGTGAGTATTAAGATGACAAAAATAGTGTTGTGAGACAGTTATACTGGTGCTTCTCAATGTTTGAAGTCCTTCTATTGTGACAGCCTCTTTAAAAACATTTTGGTCTGCCAGAGCTAGAAAATGGGTGCTCTTCTAATTAGATTTGCCTTCCCCTCCTCTGCTCCAGTCCTAACAACATCCTCAGGAGTTTTACACACGGAATGGAAGACCATAATGGAGGTTTTTATTCAATAATTTTTTTTCCCTGCTTCTCTTTGACCGCTGTCTCCATATGATGTGCTTGGTCTGCAGACAGATTGGGAGTATAGCTTCTCAAATCATATCAATCATGCTTCATTTCCATTCCGGAGTAGACCTGCACACCTTCATTTGAAAACACGCGCAACCATTTTGCCCTTCCACGTCTACTTTGAAAATGTACTTCTGGGTCTTGCTCAGTCCTGCTTTCTTGGTGTATTTCACAGCTACTGTAGTGTGAGTCCAAAGACAAATTGCAGCAGTCATCCAGACAGATTCTGGGTGGTGAGGCCTCACAGAAGCTCTTGAGTACCATGTCAATAACTTTGATCTTATTAACACAGAATGTTGGAAGGGATCAATGCACTTCTGTCACGCAATCGCAGCTTTCCCAATGTCTTGATTATAACTAGTTATCATTTTAATATGGCCGTTTGGCATAGCAGTGGTAATTGTCCCTCTGTCATTGTTAATTTGTCTCCATTTGTTAGCGTTGGAGTATAGGCAGTGCACCAAATGAAGACCATGTTCTAAATGACATACTCCAGAGCACTCTAATATTAATTCTGTGTAATAAAAACAAGAGCAAAGTAGGAATGTAATGAGCATTAAATCATTTATATTACACTACCAGATGGCATAATTCATGCAGGGCAGTATTTTACAGTTAAGATATTGTATGCTGTAAAACAATTTCCACAGGTTATCTCAACAGATTGCATTATAAATAAGCAAATAAGCCCAGCAAATGTTTTTGAAGCAGTAATGGGAAGGGAGGTCTTTTATGACAGTGTACATTATGAAAAAAATCTGTCTAAGATTATTTAGATAGCTTTTATGGTTGATATTTTGGTAGTATAGGAGGTGGATGGCCTAATAACTTCAGAGCTTGAGGAAGAGATGCTGGAGATTATTCTTTCACAGCTTTTAGAGGCTGGATTTGTTTTAATGCCCGGCTGTCGGGACGATGGTGTTAATGGAACTGTTCCTTGTGCTGCTTTTTACTCCACCTGCAGCTCAAGACGCATTGTAATGGAGCTATTGTACGCACTCGACTAGAATTATGGTATAACTGCAAAGTGGCTCATATAAATAGCGTTTTGCCCAGCTGGTTTTTATGGCTTGGAGTTAAGGACAAAATTAAGAACTGAGAAGATGGTTGGGGGGCTATTTCCTTACAAGAACCAGATACGAATGCAGCCAAAGATAAACCCAGTACTCGGACTGAAGCTACGACTGAGGCTCCGACTGAGGTGGTGATAGTAATTTATGCAACAGTCCGCTGCAAGTGTTGGCTTATCTGAGACGCTGCCTCTGAGGTTGGTAACTACTAGGCTACTAGGCTGTTATTACTATGTTTATAATGCCAGTGACTGCTAAAATGACTGATACTATAAACTCTCATTTAAATCACTTCATTGCAATTCTACTTTCATGTTTAGGGTTGTTTTCTTGCTGGAAGGGGAGCCTCCACCCAGTTCTCATGTCCTTTAATAGTTTTTTTTTCAATAGGTTTTTGCCCCATATTGCTACGTTTTCAGATCCACAAATCTAATCATCTCTGGACAGCTTTACCAGTAAACATACCTTTGGTAAGATGATATAGTAGGGCTGGAAAATTCTGGGATATTTCCAAAGTAAGAAATGTTTTGTTATGAACTCCGATAAATTAATGGGAATTCATAGGAAGAATCTTGGGTGTATGGAAGAGTTGTCTCTCATCATCAGTCTTAAATACAGTTTATCTCTGCTATTCCAAATGATTAGGGAAGCTGATTCTACATTGTTCCTGTGTCCTCTATGCAGCTTGTTTAAAAGCAAACTTTAAGTGGTTTTCTTTCAATTATATGTTTATCATTAACTCTCTTTTGTAAAAGTCAGATTTTTGGAATGTGCAACTAGTAGTTTTCCAGTCAACTTATTCTTTCCCCTGAGCTGCAGTTCTCTGCAATTACTCCAGAATTACCAAGTCATGTGAAGCATTTGGGTACAAAGGATTTAATTCAGGGGTATAAGAGGGATAGTGGATGAAAGTAAAATGTGAGCCACAAGTGTTGATTTATGACATCCCATTATAAAACTTTAAAAATGGTTGACCTATTATGTGTCATGTGTCGAGCTCAGTGACAGAAGTCAACACAACTAAAAAGATGGCGGAAGAGACGAGCATGAGCGATGCAGTAATTCCTAAAACTCAAATAGATTTTCCCCTCTAAGAGCTTTATAATTGCATTCACCTGGCATTTCAGGTATAATCTAATCCCTGCTGACTTGTAAGATAAAATTAAAACCAGCACGGCCTCACAGGACTGAGATGAAGAACCACTTTAAAACATACGTGCAGAGGGAAAGCTACAGGGTTTCCAGATCTATTGCCACTGTCACAGTCATGACTAATGTGGAAAAACCAAGTGAGCAGCTCTCCCCTTGCAAGTTCAGCAGCTCAAATATAACATAGCTTGAAGCTATAGAGTAGAGGTCTCCTGGTGTCACTTCATTCATTAGCCATATTAGCATATGTAGGAATTCTGCTGAGAGTGGGAACTGACAGTGCAATATTCCTCCATATTTGTTGTCATTCGTTTCTCTATCCGCTTTCTTTCCTATGTAATTATAATTGTAATTGTAAAGCCTCCCTTACATGAACCAATGATTTTCTGCAGATACCTCGTTCTTGTATTAATGATGACCTGACCTTTAAGTGACAATCCTTAATTGTCTGTTTAGAGAGAGGTTGTAAGTGATCGGATTTGGTTGTGCAATTACTGCAGTCAAGGTCTTAATTGCGGGTGCCCTTTACTCTTACGAGGTTGTCAACAGCTTGTACTTTTTAAATCTGACACAATGACATAAACAAAAGCTGTTTAAGCTTTTGAACTTGAAATATTTTACATGCAAAATAATTCTCATGGAATATGAAGAAGAAAATCCATTGTATATATGTATACACTGGAGGCAAAATACGGTGCCAACAATTTGTGAAAACACCCAGAAAAGAAATGAGGCTTGTATATATAGATTGCTAAGGGCAATAAAGTATATGTAGAGTATGTATACCGACTAGTGAAAAGTAGTTTATAAATATTTGAGTGATTTCTGAGTGACAAACTCTCATAAGAATGCACTGAAATGTGACAAAAAAAATCTAAAACTTGAAAAGCAGGCAACAATCACATCAAAGTCCAACAGTAAAACAGGAGCATTACAACTACAATATCAGAGTTGTAAAACAGCAATGTCGGACGATCATTTACTTTAGCCTTTTAAATTTGTACACCATTGAAATCCAAGGCAGATATCCCAAAGACTTTTGGGGTATTTTAATCATTCCCTCCTCCAAGCATAGCAGGCATAAAACAAAATATAATGTATGAAGTATTGGTCTGATTTTACTTCAAAGTTATACCATTGATACATACATACATGCAAAACAAAGTGCTCCAAGGGCAAGCTAATGCAATAATCCATGTCATGTTGATGTATAAAACTGCTGTCTTATTAAATTTCAAGCATATTAACTTTTACACTGACAATCTTTCAAATTTCAATCACCAAATAAATTTAGTCAAATATGGCTTGATTGTTTGTACTTTTTGGTATTGTCTTGAAAGATGTCTGGAGAAGTAAAACTCGAGGAGGTGAAAGACGTGGTCGAATATCCTATTTGTGAGTCATATTAATGTACATCTAATATATTCAAGTTCACAATGGGGACTTTTGAAATAAAGTAATACCCATGGTTGATGGCGTTGTCCCCACAGCTAGCTTTGTGTAGTCACAGTCTTTCACACTGCTTTTACAATCCAATCAGACAAGTCACAGAGACTGATCAATAAGCAGATTTCAAGTGAAGTGGTGTTGCCCTGTGATAAAATAAAAGATACATCCGTGTATCTTCCCACTAAGATCCCACGGTATCCCACTCATTCTTTTCTACTCATCTCCTCTGAGCCACATTACCGAGGAACGTCCTCAGTAATGGTGGCGTTTGATCGATTCATTGGTTGCAGAGTGAGAAAATAAGGAGGAGTGAGTAGATGAAGGAGCACAAATGGAGCTTGTTACACAGGCTCAGACTGCAACCCTGTTACTGATGCCATTCACATTAGCCAAGCTTATCTCCCTACCATATTCACACCCCCACTCACACACACATATACACCTATGTAATTTATTCGAAGGGCCAACACCCCTGTGGTGCTCCTACCACACATGTGTTTTCACTTATTTTGGCTCATTAGGCCTATTCAGAGCACCGCTAGAGTACAGACTGTGCTTGATAGAAAATTCTCTCTTGATTTTCATTTTTGTTTTTCCATATTCTCAGTGTGTATCACACAGTACAGGCTACAATTTTCCTTAATGCAGTTGCTGGAGACTTTGCATCAAATCAGAGGGCAGTAATTCTTTGTCTTCCGATTTGTTTCTCGAGGAAAAACATCTGAAATACAGATTAGGCTGAAAGAGAACCTGAGAGGATGGGAACGTAGTGTTTTTTAAAGGCCAGTTTACATTTCTTTTTTCTTTTGTGCATTATATAATTCTTCAATTTATTCCTATAAAGATGACATACTTTTGATAGGTGTTGTCATGTTTAATCAACTATGATTTTTAAGTGACACTTGACAACACACTCACCGGCCACTGTATTAGTTGCACCTGTTAAACTGCTTTTTAACACAAACAGCGAATCACACAAACATATGGCAGCAGTTCAGTACAGCTAGGGAGCTAAATGTAATGAAGACATGTTGCTCGTTTGAGAAGTCAGCTCAACTCAACTCATTTTCATTTGGGACAGAATTTGACATACACAACATAAAATCATTGATTTATAAATAGGAGTGTGATAGCAAACAAAGAATAATGTTTGGTGCATAATCAAGTTTTAAATACATGGTTCAGAACAGTTTTGGTATGTTTCATCCAAGAAAAATATCTAAAATTGTGTGATTTTTTTATTTTATTTTTAAGTTTTCATGTATAGACAACCTTGTCTATCAAAAAGTCCCTCACATCAATGTTTTTTGATGCATGCAGTTTGAGTTGGTCTGATGCTGCAGGTAGCCATGTGGACATCAGCTGATTTTTCTCCAGCAACTGTGATGTTTACAATCTGCTTGACCTTGTTTCATTTGAACAATTCAGTTAAGTACAATACCTCTTTATTGCTGAAAAATGAAAAGTGTAGCTGCCTGAGAACACTTAACCCTTAAAGTTCCTAAATAGGATAGTTTTGTGATAGCTGGGACTTCAGCATTACTTTTTAAAGCTCAGTTATGCAATGTTGCACCCTTCTGCTCATAATCACAATCATGGTATGTCTTTTTTGTTTGATGCCACATTTTAAGTAGCTGTAGTATTGTGAGCATGAACGATACAAAATATTCAATATATAGATATTTACAACACGTTTTGCTGACAAGTGTTTGGCAGTGTTGACTAGAAGGTATAAATTTGCTGTAGTAGCAAGCCGTAGCTCACTTTTCCTATTGCTGTCATAAACTCTGAACTTGGAATACAAAACTTATTTACATGATTTGATGAGATGAATTCCTGTTTTGCAAGATCTATTGTTCTTTCACATATACAAATGCAACAATGGACAATAGCAGAGCCTTGCGTAGTTTTGTTATTATACTTTCTCAGATTTGTTTTAATGCAGCCCAAATGTCTATGACTTTATTTACATTATTATTATGTTGCAATGATTTTTTTCCTCAGCGAATTTAGAAGAAAAACACACAGGCATCAAAGACCATATTTCAGAATAACTGGAAAACAATCATTTTTGTTTGTCCTGTGTGTCTCTGTGTTGTCCTGTAATGGACTTTGTAGCCTGTCCAGAGTGCACACCGCCTCTCATCAAATGACCTCAGATAACCCCTGAAATCCTGCAAGAAAAAGCAGGCCTAGACAAGGACAGATGGTTAGAGACCTATTTTTTTAATCCATTACTATATAATTCTACAGAGCATTAATGTACTTGTAAAATAGCTTGAAATTAAAAAAATAATTTGAATTTGGCAAACAATCCCATGAAAAGAGCATGCATTAACACATCTAGAAAGGTTTATACCTACAGTATGTGTATAAACCACACATCCAGAACTGCACCTCCTGAAGCAGTATTCACTGTTTTTGTTTACAGTCAAGTTTACATTTTTGGCTTTTAGTGGATCATGAGAGGTGATACAGAAAGTCTAACTGAACCGTATCCAAGATGAAAAGTTGTGTGGGCTGTCAGATACAAAGCACGCAGTGTTTTTTATTCGTTTTTAAATAAAAGGTTTAGGCTTTTAGTACTACATGGACAGGGAGAGATTAGAGTGCTGCTCATACCATTTTGTCACTTTTGAGGAAAAACAAGCTGAAAAGTATGCCTTCAAACGCTTGTAAAAATGCAGCAGTGAGGAAGCAAGCAATTTATTTTTACAGCTTTTTGGTTTTTCTTACACTTATCAAACAACATTTTTTAAACACCAATGATAGCAATATTGAAAATTTTCAGAAAAAGAGGTATGCAATTTAGCAGGAGCTGTGTGGGTTGGACTACATAGTAAATGTGTTGTTCTTACAATGCAGTATTCTGTTGGAAAATCTTTGGCTGAGGCATTAAATCCGATTCACCATCCCATGACAATTGCACTCTTCAGAGGTTCCCCCAGCAGAGTGATTAATTTAATGGTAGTCTGTAGCACTGATGTATTTTGGTCAGTGCCATTAAATGTATTGAGTTTGTCTCTCTCTCCTGTTATGATCCTACAGATCCCACAGTCTGCCAAAAAATTTACAAAACAAACAAAATAAACTAAGAAGGAGAAGATTGTGTTTCTCGTCCGTGAAAGGAGTATAGTCTTAGATTCTAATTTTTATTGAGTTAAATGTTTTATTGAAAACAGTTCATTCTTTGTTAAATTTATAAACTGTTGCATTAGTGCTTTGCTTTTATTCAGTTTTCAAACCCCTTAAACTTTTTCACATTTTGTCATATTGCAAGTTTATGTCAGAGACCAATACAATTATTTTTTTCATAATTGACCTCTGACGCCTTCACAAAATGGCTGCATTTATGCTAGGATTTAATAATTCAAAGATGGACTCCACTTACTGCTTAGGCAACTTTTAAAGTCAAATGGTTTGCACATCATTTTGTTTATGGCTATCAGTGAAAGAAGGACTGAATAAAAATGAATATCACACGCATTTGTGAAGCATTTTAAAATCTTTCATTTTCATTCTGTGCCTTTGTGTTGGTCTACCATACAAAATCCTGACACAATGCATTAAAACTTGTGGTTTGGACATTAAAATAGGAAACAAAACAAAGCCTTTCAAGGTGTGTGATTATTTTTACTCTCCAGCTCCCCATAGTAATAACTAAATGAAGGAGGACAGAAATTCCAGAAGGAAATCTGTATTAACAATTCTCTTGCATGGGATTTTTTTCCCCCAGACATTTTTAATTTAAAAACGTATCTTCTCATTATTTATACTAACGTCACACTTCAGTATCTTATTTGCTGTCCAAATGAAAGCAATCTCACTGTGACTTCAGGCCAAATGACTGGACATTCTCATACTAATGCACCAGTGAAATTATGGGGTTGACTACAAGCCCTGTAGCCAGACCTGATGCATAGTTTTTAGGAAGTGGCAGTATGCCACTTCGGAAAGGACGGCATCTCTCCACTGGAAGATAGCAATTTAAGCTTTTGTGTTGCTAAGCATTTGCCTAGGTTAAATATCTCTGAGCAATTCAGCATTCCATGCCAACTTTGCACTTTAGGCCCAGCAACAAAAGTAACTTTGAAAGACTAAAAATTTGGGTTTATGATTAATAGCATTTTAACACAAAATAAAATTCTGCTATTGCTTTTATGTTGGTTATGAAGGGATGTTCTGTTCTTAAAACTTGAAGGGAAAATGCCTAAAAACAGATCTGAGCCAAAAGTTTACCTCTGCCAACCAAGAGTCTAATATAGAGGAAGCCAACAAATATGGAGTTAAAACTCCACACTCGCATTTTTTCTGGATCATGTTTGTTGAGTTCTCTACTTTAGCACAATTAATCTCCAGGGAGGGAACACGGAGGGGGATGGGAAGGGTTGAATGGGGTCACCAGGATACTGACGTCATGTGCGTTTGAGCTAAAAGTCCCATCATGAGAGGTCAGGTTATTTCATCCTGTAACCTAGATTGAAAGCATTTGTGATCTTCTGATCTTCCTTAATCTTAATGCAACAGATGCCTGACCTTTAGTCAAAATGGCTGCCACAAACCCACATCACTGATAAAATAATACCACTACATCATGGGAAGAGCACGGTACAGAGTTTTTGAACTATAATTGCGTTGTAGTTCAACAATTGGAAGGCAACAGCCTTGTTGTAATTTTTGCGTTTACACAATGTGAACAAAATTAATTAGTGCTAGTTTTAGCAGTCAACACTCTGTTTTTGTTCAATAGATTAACATATTTAGAGTAGCACAATGAATTTTTTTTTCCAATGTTTGAAAAGTTTGTTGTCCTGCTACCTCTATACTTTAAAGTAATTTCAAAGGCAAGTTCAACCAGGAGACGGCCCCGATGTAGATCCAGACCCATATTTCCCTTCTAACTTATTCTTGAGATCCCCAAGAATGAGGAGAGTATTTCTGGAGGGATGTCAGCTTTTCCTTCTGGACCGACTACCCACACGAAAGAATCAATAAGTTAGTAAGGTAAAACATTTATTTGGATACTCAAGTATATTGAGAAAAAAACAAATATTCACCATATCAATGTCGAAATTGGCAAATTAGTTGATTTCAGCTCTCTTTTTATTCCTCAAATAAAACAGAACAGTGTCACCCTCGAAAGTAAATATACATTATTACTAAAAGGGCACACTTTTCTCTACAGTATGTTTATATGTTATCACATTCATTTTATCACAGTTTATTGTTCAAATAAACCAAACAAAGTAATAAAACATTCAGATATTGGTGTTGTCAGGTTGAAAAATAAGCGTATTACTCCAGAGTCTGAATATCCAGTAACGTAAGCACCATGTAGGACAACACAGAAACAGATCGGTGATCAGTGGAAGAATTTGCGAAACATACTGATGTTGTGTAATTTTTACAAATAATTTCTAAAACAGCTTGAGCCAATAAAAATGAAGCATTACACAGATTTGTCATATAGATATGGCTTGAGGATTAGAGAAAAACATTATGATAAGGAAATAGGTTAGCAAGCAACCCTCCATGACTAAGTCTGCATTCCTGAAATTGGTGAGCTGCAATTGGTAAAAACAAAACAAAAAAAGTCAACAATTCTTTTAAATATTTACTCACACTGAAAAAGTTCATCAGACCTAAAAAGTGCTGCAGGTAAATTCTGAAAAAGGCATCAAAATCAAACACCAACTTGAATAATAACTAATTTAAGAAAATGACATTGCTTTTGGTTTTTGCCTTGACTTTTTCTGGCTTCTTGGAAAAAATAGTTTTTGAAAATTCCATTTTATTTTGAATAAGTTGGGTTGTCTGTGTGGATCCTGTTTGGTTTCAATAGTCTAATTTTGCACGTAATGATTTTGTGACTCAACAATTATATATCTGACATAGTGAAATAGTTTAGGTTTAAAACAATAAATAGTAATAAGCTAAATACTTGGGTCATCCCAATAAAAGCATTGCAGTCATGAAGATAAAATAAAGATACAAACAACAAAACCTCTTTTAAGCTATTCTCCCAAAGTCACTGGTTCTGTGCTTCAGCATATTTTCTCAAAAGGAACTTCCAGCTCATACTTATTAGAAAACCCCACAAAACAAAACATAGCTTTAAGTAAAGTTTGAGTGTAACATGGCCACAGTCACTCAAGATTACAGCCACTGTTTGTAAATTGTACAGCAAAAGGCTGCCTGAGGTAAGATTAACTTCAGGCATTGCATAATCCAGATAAGAGGTATATGTCGCTCTCTGTGTGTCTTTCTTTTGCACTGATATTTCTCCATAAACACGTTCCATTTTTAGATTCTTTTTCTTTTTAGTTCTACCTTCTTTAACTCTATGATTATCTAACAATCGACAGACTGCGCACATAAGTGGACTGAGCCTGAGCTTGTGTGTTTGTGTGCGCAAGCTTATTTTTCTCAGTTTTCATTTTTTTCCTTTTCTGCATCCATCTGTGGATGCAGAGCTTGTAACTCATAGATGTATTTTTTGTGCCATCTTGATTATTCATTTGGGTTTATTTAACTATGCAGCAGCGAAAGTCTCAGTGAAGTCTAGTAAATTCTGTTTGAAATCTTGTTGGGACTTTGCTGGCAGTTTGCAGGCTTTTTTCCTGAGTCGGCTCAGCTTGGCATATAGCTGGCACATCCGTCCACACTTTGCCCTTCACAGTTTATGACTTGGGAGTGCTGCAGTGAAATGTACGCAGAGATAAACAGAACAGAACTGGTACTTTTATAGAGGGAAAAAGAATAAAAACAAACACACACGCATAAATAAAAATAATTAAAAAAGCCCCAGAACAGCTCACAGTACATGCAAGTGTACTCAGATCACCACATTTAATAAAAAATCTCCAGTCAGCATTCGCATGAACTCCATTAGACTCTGTGGTAGAGGCTGATTTCTATGCAAAGCAGAAAATGCGCTTTGAGCATGTCCCCTCGCAGCTTTAACCAAAACTGACAGAACTCCAAAACCCCTTCTTCAACAGACAGTTTCACTCACACACATACACGCACACACATATGCCCAGCAATATCTATAATTTTGCATCAGTGCATCTGTGTGATGAAGTTTGTAAGCAGCGGGAGCGCCTGTATTCAATGAGCATCTTTAGAGTTTGGCCTGATCAAAGGATCAGCAGGTCATTAGGTTAGATATTCGGTAATCAAAGTTGGTGTGAGAAGAAGGCATCTGGAGGCCCCCGCAGGCTCTGAAGTTTTCAAAGCTCAGAAGCGTGGAGGGTGTATTAAGACTGGTCGAGTTCATGCATACTTTCCCTGTTTTTATTATAACACATGGCTGATTTGTGCGAGGAGTAATGTTTTGCACAGACTATAGAAAACAAACTACTGCCACTTGCAATCTATCCAGTGAACATCAGAGGTGAGACTTTTACAGATGTAAGAAAATGTGTATTGGTTAAAGTAATGGAGCTACCGGGTGCATGTGTGCATTGAACCCTGAAGCCTATTATGCACTTTGAAAATCTATATAAATACTGACTGAAAAATATGGTTTGAAAAAAACCCCCAAAAACTTGGATCCTAGGTGCAGCTCAGCATTTATATTATCAAGGTAAGTGAAAAGAAAGTTTAAATATTCACATGATTTGGTTGGGTTTAGCACTACTATAGTTCTGTTTCTGGTTTTGGTGATTACAGTTTTTCCTTTGCTCACTTTACAAAGCTTGTCCAGCATTGTAACGATCTTGTTATTTGCATTTAAAAATACTTTGTGTTGTCGAGGATATGTCGCGTAAAAAAACTGAAAATTGAGGCAAATTGCTGTTGGACATGTCCTGATAAGAGGTCTGAGGCAACAGCTATTTTTATTTTGGGTAACATGGCTCCTCACCTGGGATGCAATTCTTTCAAGCGGCAGCATAAAAAAAACAACTTGAAAGAATGGCTTTTATGTGGCTCGTTTGCATGTCCAACCAATGTAGAATGGACACCTTCTGTGTTGTTGCATGGCGTAAGTGTTGTAAGAGAATAAAACTGTACATCACAGCTGGGTATGTTCTGGCTTAGTGCTATTTTAAATGGCCTCTTTCTCACTCAAAAGAGAGTATCTGAAACACAGTTTGAGATTCATCATTTTGCCTACTAAAAGTGATTGCTTAGATAATACATGTACATATGGTGATGTTGCTGGATTTTGATTATTATGTGTTTATATTGACAAGCATCTCAATTCTTAAGAGTTCTTAAGATTTTGTGTTTTTGACCTGTCAAACGACCTCAACTTTGAATGAGCTAAAAGTTGTAGTTTAGTACAGCGAATCGAAAGGTTGTACATTGTCCATTTTTAAAAGAAGACAAAGTTCTAAGAAGTCTGCACTAACATTCATCTTAAATTCTTATTTAAGTTTTAGCATTTTGTTTTTGGATTGTTCCACATGCAGAAGATGTTGTCTCAAAGTTTCAACCTTTGTCACAACTAATAATAGCCACAACAAGGTTATGACCCAGCTGGTTAGACTGATGCAAGCAGCAAATCAAGTGATTTGGAGCGTCAAAGGTTGTTGTTTTGGAGGGGCTTAAAACAATTTTTGCCACAAACAATGTACCCAGCAGTAACTGGTGGAGTGTCCGATTTTGGTAGAGTGGCCTCTCTGGACTTAATTTCTCCAGGCCAAGAGAGACGAGTCAATATAAAGTAATCAGAAAGTGTCATGTCCTCCATTTGCATGCGGAGAAGCCTAAATGAATGTGGAGTCTGGTGGCCTCGCTCAGTGGTTGCGTCGTTTGTCACCAAAGTGCGGAGGGGGCAGCTTGTTCGAGACCTCCTCAAGGGTCATTGGCTGTTTGCAATCAAAGGGCCTATTCTGTTAATGCACCACTGTGACCAAGTGGTGTGTGAGTCACTACGACACCTACATGGAACAAACAAGACAGGCATGTCGTTTTTGAAAAATGGCTGAAATGAGATGGATCTCTGTTTATGCATCTCTACATTAACAGGATGCATCCGGCTTCTGTCCAAAAATAACACAAACATCTTTAAGACATGCCTTACAGGAGACATGCATTTTCTCCCGTAAGGTCTAGTGTTGTCTAGTGTTTTTCTATTCTGTAGTTGAGATAATAGAAAAACACTAGACAAAACAAGAGCTTAGAGCATTTTAATAGGTGTATAAAATTCCTAGAATGGTTCCCAAATAATAGAAGAATTTAGCAAGTTGGTAATTGTTGAGATGGTGAATGATGACAGAGTGTTTCACAGAAATAAAAACTACCAAAAAAATAAAATAAATCACAACCCTTTATAGCAATAGTACTAAAGGTTCCAACCTATAGAAAATTCTTACTTGTTAAGCATACAGTATGCTTCTCTAAAATGAGCAGAGAACAAAAAGAGCAAATACCAAACACCAAATGCTACATTTTTTTACTAGTTTTAAATTGTATTTTTATATAGCATCTAGTGGAAAAAAAGGGCATATAGTAATGAATAATGAATATATTTATATATGTTTAGCATCAGCAGGAATAGTTTTTTTCTCTAATTGTGTTAAAAGAGAAAATAAAACAGTTCATGGTGTTGAGGGTTTAATTTGTAAATTAAAGATTTAAGAACTTTTAATTTACAAAATATTATTTTTTCCAGTAAATTTTTTATCAAAAATTGCCTTTAAATATGACGACAGAAACATACAAGTTATTGGAGTTTTCTATAGCTGCGTTGCACCTCCCCACACGTCTCTGCAACATGATATTGAGTTTGTTGAAAGAAGGTTGTTACATTTTTCACTTTCAGCTAATATCGGCTTGCTGTACTGTAGTTGTGTTACCTTCAAAAGATATGGTACATTTCTTTAAAAGATCTAGCTGCATTTCTTTATTATAAGAAAAGTATAATATCAGGTAATTCAATTGTATCTTGAAATTTGAAGTAAATACTGTGATACTATAATATTTTGATAAGTCCTTCCTACTCTGGGAAACTCATTTTGACCCACATCTAAAAGAAACTATTACTAACCCTACTTGAATCACATTTAAGGTGTTCTGTTTGACCCTTCTGTCAGCTGCAGATTTCTTTATGTGAAGACATTTTACAATCTTCATAAATATAATGTAGGTCAGGGTATATTACTGGCTGCTTTAAAAGAAAGAAAAAAATAGGAGGAGTGAGATAAAAATGTTGAATTTTTTTTCCCCCCGCTCCTCAACCGTTTGATGCTTCATAAGTTAACTTAAAAGGCGGGAAATCAGGTGTGCCCCTGGTTAGATTTAGAGCCCAGAAATAGGAAAAGTCACCCAGATGTCAAATTGAGGTTGTGTAGCAATAACTCTAAGCTGTCTGCAGTGTCCTTCAGCAGCTTCAAAACCCACTGTTCTGCTTAACACAATCAAACTGTGAAAATTTTGCAGTCATTCAATCATGGAGATATTTTTCTATTTTTCTGTGCTGCAGAAATATGTTCTCTAGTAATTTGTCTTTTAGACACAACATTGGTCCATATTTAAATTAGCTGCTACTTTTTAGACTGGAAAAATGTAAAGGTCAGATAAATAAAAATAAAACCGCCCCACTAAAGAAAGGTGATGCCGACACACTGGATGAAAAACTATTTGAAAAGCCACCCATTTCAGCTGAAAGAGCTTAAAAAAGATGCAAAACCATTGCTCAATAGCCCTTTAAAAACTTAAAAAGAAGGCCTGGTTCATTGAAAGTAAAACATGAAATAGAGAATGATGCAAGCCTGTTGTCACAAGAGGAACAAAATGGAATTATGAGCTGAATTACCAGTTTTCTTTTTCTTTTCAGATCATGCAATATTTGCGTAAACAACAAATATTTTGACTCGTGTAGCAGACAGTATGATCATCATCACGCCACAGAAGCTAAATATTTAACCAGTGGTGACTCTTGCCTTTGCAGAAATAAGCAGTGCTTTGAGACGTAATTGCATGAAATGAAAAGCTGCCAGGCAGCAGGTCCTTAAAATCAGTGTGGAGTGATTGAAAAGGAGGGAGGAATCTTTTGAGCGCAGCTGGAATCCCTCAGTGTATGAGGCCCGCGGCTGCAGCACTCTGTGTAGGCTGATAATGTGATGGTTGGATTTGCACATTTTGCGTTCGGTCTGGGTGTATTATTGAATATTAATTTGTGTGGGTGCTTTAGATCTAAGGTGAGATGTTTGTGGTTTTGTTTTTGTTGGTTTGCTCCTGTTGCACATTACAGGCCCCATGAGTTTGTTCTGCACAGAGAGAATGGAGGAAATGTTCTCTTTCGAGCTATCATGAATATATCATGGTAGGGGCTGGTTTAAGTCCCATCTTCCAGAACTTAATTATATCACAGACACTCCAGATACGCCTCAGTGAACACTGCTGGCTTAGCAGGTAATAGTAAAAGTGCTTTTAAAGCCGGTTACAAAGGTTATGGGGGATAAAGACGGGGGTGTGTTCAATTTACTTGCCAGAGCATATATGCCATTATATTCTGTGACCCAGTATTTTAGAGAGAAATTCCTAGTTTCTAATTAGACCTAAAGCAGTTTATGGGATATTTATGGATCAATATATTAATATTTTCTTTTGTCAGTTAGTATTTAGGATTATTATTTTATTCTAGTTAAAATGGTCTCAAGTCAGGTTCTTCAAACTGTTTTGCACAAAATAGTTTACAGTGATCAAAAGGCAAAGGATGTGTACAGAAGGGAGGGACAAATGGGGATCAAATTATTTTTGCATGAGCGCCGGGGCTGGTAGTCAATTATTAAGACTATTAGGTCCTAGTTGCTGGAGGGGAAGGCGAAAAGTTACTATGTTATAAAACAAATGTGTTCAGTGAGCTACCAAAGTTAACGTGTGTTGATAAAATAATTCAGCTAATAATCAGCTAACATCAACTTGTCAGGCTTCAAAAGTTACTTAAGTAGCAGAGGAGTGATGACATTATTGGCAACAGGACAGCTTTTTTTGGAACTAATTCTAAGTTTGGCTGAACTTTGTTTAAAAACTGTTCTTACACATCTGTTTTTTTATTACATAAAGTCTGGCTATCATGGGTTTTTTAGTATTAATATATTTCCTTAAAACTCAGACTGAGTTACTCTACAATGTTAGCCTTGATGTAAGAAAATGTTAACCATGAAATAAATACTAATTTTAAACCAAACCATTTCATATATGGCAATTTAGCTTAATTTGATTTATTTAGCTGCAGCAGTAATCAACAGTGGATATTAGGTTTTAAATGAAAATAATTGGTTGATCAATAAACATTCCTCATGTTTGCACTTATTTACAAATGACAATTTATATTAGAACTGGAGATGGTGTACCAATAAAAAACTTTTCTTTTTAAATATGCAGTGAATAAATGGAACATGTGAAGTATTTCCTGGAAGAATATTCAAGAAAAGCAGTGTGAAATTTGGTTTCTACCTCACTATACATTTTTAATGAATTTCTTGGTGTTGTTTTAAGATTCAAAAAACAATTCAGGTAAGAGGTTTTAACAGAGGTTTTGTCATGCATAGATCAACCCAGGATCAAGCAGATCTAGCCAGATCATATTCGCAATGATTTAAAAAAGCAAAGCAGAAACAAATATATAGGGAGTGTAAGTAAGATAAATACACTCACTTGTGTAACACTGTGACTCTATATTACATACAGATTAGGAAAAGACAAATGCAAATTGATAGTTATAACGGAGGAGAATATTTTTCTGCAGTCTTTGATATAAGCTACCCAGATGGGAGCTCTGTATTTAACATGCATAGACAAACACCCCATCAGTCCTCTAATCTATCTTGCCAGTAACACAGCAGAACTTTCCTAATAAATAGATAATAACTTCTCATCAAATTGTAAATTACAAGTATACCATTTGGTCCTGCTAAGTGGATATTTTCCAGGAGCAGCAACCTGAAGTGTCAGAGGAACCTTTGTTTATGGAAAGGACAATCAAAATGTAATTCACATTTTAAAATTGCTTCTTTTTTTTTTTTTAGCTCTTCATTGCAGTGAAGTAGCTTTCCATCACTGACTCACTGACTGACAAAAGTTAAATGGAGAAGTCAAAGTTGTAGATCCCAATCATGTGTTGGGTAAAATTCAAAAACACCCTGAACAGAACATGATTTAATGCATGACATAATGCTTGCATGTTTTTTCAGAATTACATGGAACAAAAACTGATTTTGGATTTTGGATCATCAAGCCCACCAATTTATTATCCGCATGCATATGTGGAGTCTGAACAGCTATAAAGGAGACTTCAAACAATCTTTGTTTCCCCTGTGTAATGAGCAATGTGCTTCACATTCTTTTATTCCGTTTTGAAAGCTGTCAAAAGGGTTGATTTAAATTCAGAATTATAATGTACCACACATGATATAATAAAGCTTGAGAGGACTTAGCGACTGCTTGTTTAAATGCAGAGCACGCACGGTGGTACCATTACAAGATCTCTTTACCTGTCTCACAGGCAGTGCCACACACTTGGCATGCAGAGGAGAGGTAAATCTAGCTGAATCTAGCAAGAAAAAAAGCACTTGGGAACTGAGTCGCCAAAATGTCATATGAAGCAAAAGGTTTATTTTATGCACCAGACCCTGTACATAAAAGGTAGATGGAGTGACAACATATATTCATTAATAGACTATTGTTTTGAGCCTTTTATCATCATTCCAATTTAGGATTATTTGAAGTAGCATTGAAAGGATGGATTTTATTAAGAACACTGAAAACCATTAATCTGGCTATGCAAGTATAATTAGAAAGCAGGCTTGAGTGTCATAATTTATTTTTTTGTAACTTCATTTTGCCTCTATTTGGGAAAATGTATTACAGTCCTTTACTGACCTTGTTAAGATGGTAAGGGGGCTACAGCACTGGGCAGTCAGACTGAAGCATGATTGTGTGCCTTGTTTCATAAATTCATCCTCATCTTTTCACAAGCTCATTGGAGAATTGGGTTGAAGTTCAACTTTAGGGATATTTATTTTTTTTAGATAATGACATATTAACACCTAGTAATTAATCGTCGTAATCTCAAGTATGTTGTTTTTTAAATTTCTAATGAGTTGATTAAATGTGGTGTCCCACTTGTTAGCAATATTCTTCTAAATAGAGCTTGGTAAGATCAAACCACATAAAAAAAGAGATTTTCATACAAACATACATGACTCTCTATGTCATATATTGCTTCCGAACTGTAACTCTAGGGTAAAGTTAATATTTGGACTTTGGATGTCTTTTCTTGGTCTTTTGCAATTACAACAGGTGCTCTGAAAAACCATTTACATGTAGGGAAAACGTATGGTCCGAGTCTGAAAGGCAAATAGAGCAGAGTTTGCTAGTTTTACTGGCTCTAACAAATGACCAAGGTGCTATCTTTATTGATTTCAATTTAATATGACTCAGTCCACATAGCTTTATCATAGATTTGCTGTTTTAAAAATGAGTTAATAATGTATTCCTAAAAACCTTTTCTAGGCTTTTGAGTCACCTTGGATTACTTATCTGGAATATTTCAGACTTTCACAGATTGAGCAATAGAAATACGTCCCTGGCTGTTAGATTTAAAACACATCATAGTGGCCATTTTACAGCACTCATCAGAATGTCAATGACTGGCTTTTTGCACTCATTTCCATGATGAAATCTCAACCCTTTTAGATGTCAGGCAGTAGGAGGTTCTGTAATCAGAGAAAGTGTGTCTTTAGGAGGATTCAAGAAATTATTCAGATCATCAGTGGAAGATTTGCTTGACAGTTTCACAGTTCGTTTTTGTTTTGTAACGGCAGAATGTAGATTAAGAGTTGTGAATGTTATCCTGTACAAAGTGCGAATTGACTTTTTCCCTCAACAAGGTCATGCTCAAATAAAAGACAAGTGACAGAATGTTTTTGCAGTTCACGCCTTAAGAAATTGCTGAATTTTGTTGCCCCAATTGTTTTTATATATTTTGTAACAATCTAATACAAAGTATTGCATAATGGTGTCTCATTTCATCCTATATGGCACTGAATTCTGCGTTCAATTAGACATTTGTCAAAAGGGGAGAAGTACTGGGTTTATACTGTTCTCACTTTTGGAAATCAACCATTTCACATGTTCTAGCTGTGAGATTGTGTGAAACAATGTGTTAGATGAGGAGTTTTATTACAATTTATGCAATTCAATTCTAACAGCTCACCCAAATTGTACTTTTTGTTGTATGCTTACAAGATAGTTACTATTCAGTCATTTTAAATGCACTGCATTATGTACAATGTGTCTGTTCTGATGTTGATCGAGGATATTCATGATAATTTGCCCATGCCCAGGAGTTTGCAAGAAATATGATATAATGTGTTATGCCGAAGCACATAAATAAAATAAAGAAATGGGGACACCCACACAACAACCGTCCTCTCAGATGAAGCTGGGATACTTATTTCCTTATTACAAGGTAACAGGCCATGGAGGCAGAATGCTGCTCTGCTAACTGCTTCGTTTCCAGCTTTAGTGAATTTCAGAGTTCCAGTGATACCATTTTTCCTATCTTCTGCTGTCCTGTTGCTGCTGAGCACTAATATTATTGGTGAGCTACACAAATTAAGTCAATGCATTACACTGAAATTGCTTTGCAGAAAAAAAGGAAGAAAAAATCCACCCAGAAGTTCAAGTCTAAATTATACCAAATAGATACATTATTTTTGTGAAGAAATTAGCTAAAGCTCTTTAACCGCGTTAAAGGGTAAAGCTATCCTTTAATGTAAAGGGTAAAACTTTACGTTAAAGTTTTACCCTTTATTAATGAAAGGGTAATTAGTATTACCCTTTAATATTTTAGTAATCCTCTGGTTATTTAATTCTCTGCATTACTTATAGCAGGAGGCTGTCATGCAAACAAATAAATGAGTTCTTTAAAACAAGATTAATTGGATGGCCTTGAACATATTTTGCATTTTTATTTCATGATGTGTCTGAATCTTTAAAAGACAGGGGAAATGAACTGTGACAGTGTATATAATATAGTATTGCATCGATGTATAAAAGGGGCGACATCCATTTCATGTGAAGCACACAATGTCAAAATATCTATCACTACATATCTGTATATTAAATTTTTCTCATTTAATTGATATTCTTTTAAAGTCTTCATATTTTCTATGTTCATCACACGAACCATGAAGCCTATCTTTGAATGTATTATCTAAGAATATTGTTGACAATAGGAGCAGATGTACTACAGCAAACCATTCTGTCCGTAAGAGTTGAAAACATAATTGCAAAGGACTGCTGAATGGGCTGAAAGCTGCGGATGTGGGCTCTTTGAAAATGACGTAGATCCCCTCATTAATCATTCAGGCAGAAGGTACATTTCACAAGATCCATTTGACACAGAATATGTGGCCACAAATGAAGAGCTGGTTGACAGAAAGCCTGGAAGTTGTTGTATTCAGCATATTTATTGAAGGCTATTCAAGAAGAAGCACATTTAGGAACATCTTTACATTTTGCTTTTCTTCAGTGGCACAGTATATTCTTTCACCGAATCAACAATGCGTGAATCTGTTTGTTTGATTTTTAGGATTGAGTTGGTTGTATTTATAATCCTTTCGCAGCTGGAAGTGACCGGGGCAGCTCAGACCCTGTTTAATTGGTGTGAAGACCCTGCCTACTGTGTGGATTGCCTGCATGAACCATGATAATTGTACACATTCTCACAGTTCCCTGTTTGTTCAGCTGCATCTTGGGCTATATTCTCTTCAGCTGTGCATGACTGTTGCGTTCTGCACACAAATTATTTTATTTTCTTGAGTTATATGCTGGTTGACGTTACAGTTCTGTCTTTCAGAAAGATGTAAAATATGGGAATTAATATAAAGTCCATAATTTTTGTAATGTAGGCATCCTAGTTTTAAAATGGGAAAATGATTTAACATAAATATTCAAGGAGTTATTATAAGTTGGATAGAGAATGTAGCTTGAATCCATAAGAGCGAGAGGAGCAACACTTTCAGAATAAACCTGGTGACAGCTCTGTGACATTCTGCTGCATTTCTGTCGTGCTGATGAATAATGTGAAGAGTGTTGTTTGGATTCTGCAATTCACAGCTGAAACTGTACAAGCAAACCGATCCCACTGCATATGAGAATATTTAGGAAAATGAGGCTAAAATGTGTCTTTAGAACAAATTTATGGTGTCACAGATCTGGAAATTATGATTCGAGCCTCTACCTTCCCTCTTCAGACATTGGTAAGATTTATCAGCCACTTCAGCCATCTGCTGGTGGTAGAGCCAATGCAGGGGTTTTATTCCAGCCTGTTGTATCCCACAGCTCTCTTCAACATCTGCCACTCTTCTCTCTGGTAGTAGAATTCCCTTCACTTGCACTGTATTACCTTCTCTCCAGCTTGAAGGGCTGATGTCCCTTTTTTAAACCGTTGGATCAGTAAGTTGATCTCTTGCTTACTCTTGGCATACAGCTTAATGTCATCCATGTAGAGGAAGTGACTGACAATGGTCCCATTTCTGAGTTGGTATCCACAACTAGCAGCCAGTCTTGTTGATTAGTTGGTTCAAACTAATCAACAAGGAGGTTGATTTGGAGGTTCAAACAAGCCTCCTAAGGAGGTTCAAACAAATACAGAACAGCAGTGGGGATAAAGAATCTCTTAATTTATTCCACATTTGATTGAGCCTTGCACCACTGCCTTGAAGTTGTTGACCTAATACAGCTTTAGACATTCCAGGATCCACATATCTGACATTGCTTTATTTGTAGTCAAACAAAGCAGTGCATAGGTTTCTGTCAGTTTTGCTATCTCAGGCCATTGTTCTGTCAGCTAGCAGCTGGTGTTCGGCTCCGCTGGTATTTTTGTTAATGCCTTTTTGTGTTGCAGCTACATATTGATCCATGTGTCTGCTTATGCTAGCTCCTAGGATGCCTGATAGGAGTTTCCATGTTGTGGAGAGACAGATTAGTGGCAGGTAGGAATGGATTGTTCACTTCTGGGGATCTTCTATATTAAGGAAAGCTTGGCCCTTGGTCAGCCATTCAGGGTGAGCCCCATTCTTCAGCAGTTGGTTCCTCTGTTCTGCACTCATTGAGAGAAGATGTGCTCTTTGAGCCACTAGGTGTGGATCCTGGCCTGCCACAGTGAACTCCAGAGTACCTTGTCAATGGAATAAAGGGCACCTCTCTTTCTTATCCCATTTTTTCCTCATACATATTCACTCCATTGTCATATAGTAAAATCCTGAAATATTTACAGTACTCTCACTCTGTTTATATATGGTAATATAATGCTTTGGCTGTTACAGTCTATAACTGTTGGTATTTTAAAAATTTTTACTATAAATTTTGCAGATTTTCTTTTACAGTGTATAAAACAATAACAAAGACAGCTAAGCCACACTTACTTCATAAAAAGTGAAGTCCCTTTTGAATTGAACTCTTGTGTCTATAAGCCCCTTTTCCTTTTTTATTTATGTAATACAGGGCATGATTCATTGAGGGAGGTGTAGTTTGAACCCAGTTTGCCACTGAGCTCCTCCAGTGAATCAGTCAGAGGTTAAATAGCTCATGCAGATGCTTCTTAATGTTGTCAAACATGGAGGAGCATAAATCTGCTACATTTCAAACATCTCAACCACAGACTTCTCAAGTTGATTATGCATTTTGAATCTATTTTAAAGCTCTGCATCTTTTTCTGCTGCTTGGTTCCCATATGCGACTGACAGGAAATTGAAATGGGAGCCAAATTCATTGAATCACTTCCAGTCCCCACCTCTTTGAGGAAATCAGCCTTGAATTTGATTTGAAAAACTCCACAACATGTTGTCATTTCAAAGTACATCCAGAAACATCTATACACTGGATTGTTAAGTGTGAAGAGCTTTTTAATTACTTTTTAAGTCACAGACGCTGATAGCATAATAAGAGTTGAATTGAAATTGAAATAGGCCAGTTGTCATTTGACGCAAATTAAGTTAAAGATAATGAAAACTGTGAACACAGTTCACTGTGAAATTACATTTTTAGGCAATATAATTCCACAGGTAGACGGGGAAAAAGAGACATGGCTTAGTGAAGGAGTCCTGGCCTGTCCTTGGGTGTGTTGTTGCTGCCAGGTTGTGTTCTAGTATGTCGGATTGTGAAGCCCTTCTCTCACTATTGGATGGTAATGAGAGTGACTGATGGAGCACCTGGAAGAGGCAGACAAAAATAATGGGTTGTCCTTTTCTTCCTTCTCTCTGTGACTGTGTGTCATGCTGTTGTTTGATGTATCTTTTCTTTCTTTCATCTTGTCCTCCACACAATTTTAAAATTTAAGCAAGATTTAAAATTTAAATATAAACTGTCCTCGCAAGGAAATATAGTCACAGCAGGGAAGAAAATGGCAAAAGAGAAACAAAAATCATGGTCTCTGTCAGAAGTTAAAATGTTAATTCCATTGCAAATTTCCAGTGTACAATATGTATTGTGAAAAAATGGTATTGAACAAATTGTTTTTCTTACTATGTATGTTTTAATGGGGCTATTTACCAGATTTCAGCATCAACTTGAGTATTATACATTGGCAAAGAAATAAAATTGAATTAATCCATAAATGGTGCATAATAAAGTGTAATGGAACAGAAAATAAGTGCCAGTACCTAATAGAAAAGTCTTTGACAGCTTTCAGACTTTGCCTGCATGGAGAATAGTCATATTTCAATACTGACTTAGCCTGCATACTTTTTCCTCAGTGGTGTCTTGCGAGATGAACATTTATGGTTAAGTACCTTAGAGATTAAGATCTTTCTGAAAATTTATGCTACTGATTCTCTTTTCTTTGGTATGTCTCATAAATGATGGCTTTATGGTATTTCAAATTCTTAATAATGCCGTTTATGTTGTTGAGGGAAACATTTAGATGTTGAGATATGCCAAGTACCATTAGCTTGTTTCACAATAATGAGGTTACAATTTTCTTGAGAGAGCTATTCATGAGCCAGCCAAAATTAACTTGCATTAATAAAGGGCAGGACTATTTACTGAATAAAGGCAGGTTTAAGTTATTTTATTGGCAATAACTTAAACAATATCTGTTTGCAACATAATTACTGCGTTATTTAACTGTTTGCGTTCTTATTACCATTTGGTGTGAAATTTATAGTAAAAGATCTATCCTGCAAAATTGTTGACATGTTCAGTGTTTATTTCCCCTGCTGTATGGAAAATCTTGGTTATATCCAGATGCTGACACTTTTATAATTTGAAGCAAAATGCAGAAACGCATGTATGAAAACTGGAAGAATAAAATAGCGTGAGGTTTTTATTGAAGCCCCGACGGCAGTTACAGTAGTTGTAATCTCGAGATTACTGAGTGTGCAACATTACATGCAGCATCTGAACGAGCCGACTGCAGAACACTAACAATAAGAGCAACGGCTTGTGAAAGTGCTGTTGCTCTAAAGCCCTGGCTAGCAGTTTGGCATCCAAACTGCGGATATGTGCTTCACTGTTAGGCTGCTGGGATTGCAACATCTGTTGTTGTCAAAAAGAGGCAGGACCACGTGGCTTTTCCCTTGCCAGTTTCATTCTTTCTGTCAGCCTGAACTCTCTGGAGGGCTTTCAGAGCTGCTGCAGGGTCTGATGTATGGATGTGTGGAGACATCATAGAAAGAAACGATAAGCTCGACATTCTTCCAAAATCTGGCTCATTATTTTCCAAAAAACCTTACGAGATAGACACAGAGAGGTCACCCATGTATTTCAAAACTGATCTCATCCTTCCATTAATGAAAGCCTGAGGATAAAAGTTAGCACTTCAACTATCTCTCATTCCAAACCCTTAGAGCTATACTGTCTTGCACCCTTATTGATTTTTTTGTTTGTTTTTTTTTGTTTTGGAGAGACACGACACCCTCCTTCTGACATAAAAGGATATGGTTCACATTTGAAAAGTTTTGATCGTGAGAATTATAAGATGGATGTCTGCCCTTCACCTCTCTTTTTATTACTTAACTCTGAGGTACACAACCTCAAAATGTCACATTGGGTTCATTTGCCTCTTTTGTACCTCTTTAAAACATTTGTGTCAAGGAAGAAAGATGAAAAACAAGATGAAAAAAAATCAGGCATTTTGTTCACAAAGGAAACTCTACCTGTCATAACTACTCAGACCTTTTTTTGTGTCTTGTGATTGTAGTGTAATTTTTAAAATTGCACAGCCCTGTGCTTGAAAGCATCACTGCCCCCAAGCTGTCAAAATCCATTCACCGATGTCTGAAATAGTGAATGTGAGGGCATAGTAGCCGTACTAAAGGCTTCCAGATATCTATGTGATTTTATTATGTGTAAGTGACACTGGCACTCAATCCTAAATGTGTGTTTTTACAAGAATTATCTTGGAAGACCATTGAATATTAAAAATGCATCTTGAAACAGTTTTTTTTTTTTTTTTTTTTTTTTACATTAAACTAACAATGGTTTCAGAGGAAATGTGACTATTACACATCACTCCAGTTGTAAAGTCCTTACACTGTAGCTCACTGAATAGACTTTAAAATACTTGCAATAGTTTAGAAGTCACTGAAAGTCTTAGCACCAAAATACATTAAAGATGTTGTCATAATTTAATGACAACATTCAGACCACTCAGGTCTTAGAGAAGCAGCATTTTAAGTGCCACTGTTCTGGAAAAAAAATAAAAAACTTCCAGAAAACTCCAAATCTGCTGAAACACTGAATTAAAGACTAGAAACCAATTTGTTTAAAGCTGCCTTTGATTAATAATAAATGGAGCACAGATGTATTCTGTATTGAAACTTTTCTTTACTTCTCTTTTTTCTCCGCTATAACCTAATGTTTGTTTTTCTGTTTGCTTATGTTATATTTCTATTAACTCAAGTACTTAGACCTGCCTTGTTGCTGAAATGTGTTGTACACATAAACTAGGCATGACTTGTTCCTTGCCAACAATTGAGGCAGAATTTTACTGCAGCTATTAATCAGACAATTCTTGTACAAGGGATGGAAAATCGCTTTGGTCCAGGTCATAAAATACGACTTTTCTTCCTTAAAACAAATAATTTTATCCCAATTCAGTCTCCTTAAGAGGCCTGGTGAATTTTTATGCTCGCTTAAGCGTTTTATGTCTTAATTTTTTAATACTATTTGTGTATTGACATTTTTTACAACTTGAAACTAATAGTGCGGTCATATTTGCACTTTAAGAGTGAAGCATTGATTATTTATAGCAAATTTAAGATTGGGAGGATAGTAGAAAAAAACCACAAATTTAACAGACTGACATCAAAGCAAAAGAGGAGGGTTGAAATAAAAGGCGACAGACAGTGCAGATTTAAAAATGAGGGATAGCAAGACAGGAGGTGAACGGGGCATGTCGGCTATCATGGATAGGAGATTAAGTCAATGTCTCTGTGACGGGGGTCTGCCAGCTGTCCTGCTCCGGACAATCACTCACTCCCTTAGATCCGTTCTCTTCTTCAATCCATGTCGAGCAAATTTCCAGAAAGGGTTGAACGAATGGTAATTGTGCTTACCAAAATATCTGCAAGTGTGTTTCTTTTGTTACATTCTGATTATTATTGACACAGTTTGCTGCACATTTCGTAGCTGTACACTCTTTGAAGGGATAAGGTGGGAGTTGAGGTGCGCTGAATCATTGTTCAGTAAAGTGTGCCACTTTAGTTCAGAACAGATGTTTCCAAATTCTTTTGAGCTTGCAGCGGAACGTAGTTTGATGTTCTCCAGGGGGGCAGACTTTTATCAAAATGCCGTTGCACCTAATATCTTTTATTCATCTTGTATTCTCTGTTCTGGATCTCATTCAACAATAGACAAATATGGTGGTTTATCTCTATCCCACCATGCAACATTCCACACAACTGAAATAAAAGATTGTAATAATGAAAAACACTATATTTAACTATAATTACTTGGTAAATATCAGCTAAAGATGTTTGCTTCAGCTTCATTAGAAAAATCATAGCTGAATGCCTTTGTGACATTTAAAAAAATATTAAAAAAAATATAAAAAAATATATATGTATATCTCTCTAACAACAAAAATATAAAATATATATAATAAATATATATATATATATATATATATATATATATATATATATATATATATATATATATATATATAACTCTGAGGGCGTTTTCCCACCTGTAGTTCATTTATTTTGTGTCAATCAGTTGATGAGTTTAACTTTGTTGGGTGGTTTGGTTTGTTTTCACACAAAAACATGAACCTAAAAATAATTACTGGAAATTCCCAAAACTCAATTATGTAGCACACCAACAACTATGATACGACCTATAATTACTTTAAAATGAAGCAAATTGTTTATCCTCAAACACAAAACGATGATCATTTTATTAATTTATTAATTGATTGAGTGTATTGGCTTGGTGTGCTGTTTACCTGCTGTAGAGAGGCTCTAAAGCCCGACACCTTTTCTGCTGTTTTCCACTTCCTCAGTTTGTCCAAAACTCTGAGACACGGATCATCCTTTAGTTGATCCTTCCAGCTTAGTAGGTTTTCGATTTTGAGAACAAAGCGCTTTGGGGTGTTTGTGTTTAAGGTGACTCCAAACTCTTCCTAGAAGTATTTTTTAAATTTCTCGTCTTTTTGTCCGATGTGATTATTTATCTAGCTACACATCCCTAGGAGAAGCCAGCAGAGGGCCTAGCTGTTGGCTGCAGAGGAGGGATTTATATACTCCCTTGTGTGGACAGCCAAACCCTTGTGATTACTGCCTAATCCTCTTCAACATATCATGTGCATCGTGGCAGCACAGTGAGCCTTTGTGACATCATTTGGGGGAGGCTGATTTGAGGTTGCTTAGTAGATGTTTCTCTTCAGTTCCTGTCCTCTGCATTCCTGTCTTTTGTAACATCTCCCTCTCATGCAACTGTTTCCTAACTATATTTCCCCTGTCACTCCCTTTATCTCTCTCCATCCCTCCCTCCATCTCCTTCCATTGTGTGATGTGGGAGGAGAGGGAGTAGTGGGTTGATGGAAGCAAAGAGGAGATCAGTGAGGATTATCACTGTCTGGAGAACACGGATGGATTTGTACGCCACCGCCGTAGCTGGCTGTTGTGCCAACCTGCCCTCAACTAATGGGAAAGCAGAGCACTGTCGTAGCACGAGTTGATATCCGTCAAAAGCTCTTAACTAACAAATCTGTCCCCCTGGTGACTCATGGGGGACAATTTTCTTAAGTGTGGTTCTAACCAAGGATTCCATTAATGCACAGACATGAAAAATAAAAAAACAAAAAGATGTTCCACATTAAAAAAAATAAAGAAATAAACAAAAAAATGGATGGCTAGGCAGCTTGTGGTGCGGCAATGTGAAATAGAAAAATTAAACCTGAATCCTCTTATTAAAAAAGATTAAGCCCCATTCTCCCTGTCTATCCTCTTCTTTTTTCTTTTAATCTGCTTCTCTGGTATCTACTATTTGATCCTATTCTTCTTAATTCATTACTTGCACAAAGTTTCCCAAACTCTGCAGCATTCTGCTCTGGTCAAGTGAGAGGTCACAGAGCATTTAATCAGCTGGAATCAGAATTCAACAATAACAAACACTTTGAATCTAAATGTGAACTTCTACTGAGTTCCCTGTAGGGAAATGTTGAACTCATGTTTTCCCCTGCTATTTGGATTTATTTATTTATTTTTTTTACATTACAGTAACCCAATGTAAAAGTTTATGTCAAGGAATATTAATCCAACTCTTAACATCGTTTCTACTTCCACTGCTAAGATAATATTCCTCTATTTGCTTGCATAGTGTTTTCTTCCACTGTTTTTTCAATCCTCTCATGCTTCTATAGCTTGTTGCAAAGACACACTAGTGTTTTCATTCATTATTTTTGTCCAACATTTTTGCTTTACTTTGAGGGTCTTCAGTCAAACTCCAATAAGGTTTAAAAGTTCTTAATTTTTGTATAACTATATGGGCAGAATTCTGTGAACGAATAACAGTGTACCTCAACTTTAGCTCATAAATCTCTGGAGATTCGCCACATGACACTATGAGACTGATGATATAAAAACCTGTAATGAACGTAGTACAATATCATGTTACTTACATCAGAATTTTAAACAGAAATATATTGCATCTTTTAATTAGAGACATTATAAATTTCTACACCATAAATATTTTATGCATAAAAAAGAAAAAAAAAAATCCTATAAGCGAGTGGAAATTATTGATGTCTTCCTTCAGTTACTAACCTAGAACATCAGGTAGGTTAGTAGCAGCACTGCATTTCTCAAAGCTTCAAACAGTTTGGGAAAACTGATCAACCTACCATATGTGGCTCTTAAAAGGACTCTAAACAAGAACACTGGTATGGTGAAACATTTTCTGACATTTTGAACATTTCTGGTCTACGTTTTTGCCTCCTATGGGGAAAGGCACAAGCTCCACTGCAACCGTGTGAGGATTGTTAGGGTATTCAGAATGAAAGTATGAATGATTGATGGTTTTACCAATATTACTCAATAATAATTGGAGTGTGCAGTCGTTTTTTTCCTATATAGTCATAGTAGTTTTTTTTCTGAAAAGTTGAGTAGTTTAGTTTTGAATGATTTTCAAAAGACCGAAAGGTCTTTTAGTCTAAAGTCCTTTGCATTTCCTTAACATCCTTAGAGACACTTCACCCTCCTGTTGTGGTCGATGGAGGTGTTAATTTGTTTCAGAAAATTTGATTAGATTTAAACACATGGGAGGAGGAACAAGTGATAATTTAATGCGAAAAACAGTCGAGTGCATTTGGGTCCAGCATTGCGTTGGAGGATATTTCTCCTAGTTGCAACTTTCTGGGTCCATTGTGGGTGAATTCTGAAGGTAATGATTGTCTGTGGCATTTGAATTGCCAGTCATCTTGTCAATTAATCACACCCCTCAGCTAAAAAGTTCTGAGGCATATCTGTATTGTCAGGCCCATTTTTACTAAGCATTTTTTTCTCTGAACCTTGATAGAAATACCTTGGTGCAGACTGAAGCATAACAGCATTTAATAAAAGGATGGCTGAGCAAAATCGTTACTGAACGTTCCAAAACATCTTTTTTCATGCAGGAACGACTGTTTTAGGCCTCAGTCCAAGCCAGTATCAACAGTCCTTTGCTGGAGTGTTTTATTTTATTAAAACAAAATGTTTTGGTCATTTGAAAGAAGTTGATTTTCTGTCATTCAGGCCCACAGTGCAATAACGCCATATCGAAGGTAATGAGCCACGCAAATTCTGAGTTTGAATTTTAAATCTTAGCGCATTGAATGAGGTTAAAGGTGTTTTCTCCCTCATATATACTGTATGAAATATGTCCACTTTCAGATAGAGCTTGTCCTTACAATGCATATTTTATAAGACTTATGTCTTTTTCCTCCATCAATGGATCCGTTTTTTTTTTTTTGTTTTTTTTTTTACATCTTTCCCTTCCTAACTGTTAGAATGGATGCAGCTAAATCTCCAAGATGCATTACAATGCAAGCACACACCTGCTTCTTTCCAATAACAACAGGAAACTTAATTTAAACAGTCATAATGTAAATAAAGGGAAATATTGTTAGAGAGCTACAAGTATGGAGCCATAACATAAATGACAGATTTAATAGAGTAACTAGTGATCATTCATCATCAGGACCACATTTCTCAATATTGAAAAACCCAACACTGCATTGTAAAAGTAAACCGCTGGTTAAGCTGAGAGATTTATTTTTACTTTTATTCTCTTTGAAAGTTGCAACTGGCTCCTCTCTCTCACTGAGCTTTTTATATCATATGATATGTAGGTGTTGGTGCTCAAAAAGGGCAGATGAGCTGTTGCGAGAAACAAGGTGTCGCCATCAGTGGGCAGGCGGTCGTGATGTAGAGAAAAGAACGTGAAGATTTCTAAAGTGCAGTCCCTGGACAGGGAACAGGGTGTCAGGGAAGGTGTTAGTTATATCCTGTTTAGCACCCGGAAATAGTCATAATGTACTCCATGGCAGAGCCTGCAGTGCTTTTGTACAGTATTTACTCACTTTAGTGTGGGCTCGTTTTGTGTTTCTTAGATTTTTTTTTTTTTTTTTTGTAACTTTCGATAGAAGGATTTTTTATCTCTTGACCATCTGCTGTCAAGAGACTGTGACTGTTAGAATATATTTATCAATTGTTTTCTTTTTGCAAAGCACCACAATGTAAGTTTTAGAAAAATAAATATTTATATCTGATTTGTCTCACTGCTTCAGTGATGGAAAAGTTAAAATAATGGACATAATCATGGCAAATCAATTGTTTACATGTGGAAATCACATTTAAATCTGTTATTCCCCTAAGCACAAGATGTCGGTATTGTGAAAATACAGACATAAGAAATTTAACCGTATCTTTGCATGACCCAGATATAATCTGGACCCGTTTCCAATCAAAGTATTCAATGGGATACCATGGCTAATTTTAGATCTTCAAGTATATTTTTAACTGCTCACACTGTTGCCTATCTTAGCATTTATGAATGGGTGTCGAAAAATGCTGCTGTGCAGATCTTATTGTAAAACACAATGAAGTAGATTTTTTTGTCAAATGTAAAGTCCTGTGTTTGCTTCTTTTGATGTCATAAATCAATATATTCAGAAAGCAGGTCACGCTGACAGTTCTGTTTCTGACCATCCTGTTTTGAAGCACATTGATGTCAGAAACTGCTTGCAGACCTCAAAGTCATAGTTAACAGTTTCTGTGAGTTTGTTGAAAAACAACTGAGCACAAAGTGCCACTGGATCATATCATGAATGTGGACAAGATTCCCCTAACGTTTGACAGTTTCTAAATAAATGTGACTTACACTCCAGGGTGACTTATGTAGTCCGGAAAATAGTATAATCATTTTCTTGCCCTGCTACATGGCAATGTTTGAACTGTATTACACATAACGTCGGGTAAATCACATATTCTTCAGATGCTTACAATTTGTAAATAATAAAATATTTTCTGTCACATCAAACACACATTACACTTATTTCATAAATGACCAAAACTCATTAAAATTTTAAAACCCCTTTATGACAAAGCCAATAGTGCATTACTGTATCTAAAACAGTGCCCTGTATTTATTACATGCTCGGTTAATTTGTTTGCTGCTGAGCTGCAGGAATGCATCCCATGAAAGAGCGATAATGAGAACACAGGGGAGCACACGGGAAATGTAAGCAGCAAATTATGAAGTTCTGATGGCTATGTGGAAAATTTGGTGATGGTCAAATAAGATTGCACAGTTAGTTGCTAATTTGAGTTGCAAACTGGCCAAGGTTTGCAGTGATTCCATTTTGAAAAATGCAGCAAAAGGGGGAAAAAAACTAAATAGGTTCTCGAAGCTGTCAAGTGACTCTCAACCCTCAAACAATAAGGTATGAAGTGGCTCTTGGCAAGAGGATGTTGGCTAGCTGGCTGGTACACACTCAACATTTTTGGAAATGATGGTACCTGGAGATTTGTAGACAAAGTGAAAAGCGGGACCAGAAAAAAAACAAACAAAAAAAAACTTCATGCTTACTATACTGGTGTTGGGGTTTTACAATGTGCTTGATTTTGATTGTTTCTGTATATGACACTGTTTTGGTGACGTTTTTAGAAGATGCAGAGTCTGAATGACACACTCCCAGCATGGATGGAGGAGGTGTGTATGTAATGTGGATGCTTGCCTGTACCGTGAAGCAAAGATGCTGACTCTAAAGAACACCAAGCTACTTTCTGCTCACCATAGCTTTAGGTTATCCTCAAAAAAAAACACTTAAACACACACAATTTGAAATCAATGTGGCATTTTGTCAGCCAATTATTTAAAGTAACTTTCTATTATTGACTTATAGCATTCTGTAGGACATGTATTACGACGTCAATTAATTATATATACCAAATGGATGTCCTTTAATCAGAGCTAATTTAGTTTAAAAGGTGTCATAGTTTTAACCCTAACCCTAAACATAGATTTTAACCAAAGTCAACTGAAATTGATTCTAAGATATGTTCAGAAAAAATACAATTAAATAAAAATGCATAAAAAATGTAAACACTTTAGCCACTGTCTATATAATTCATAAAAATATGACGAAACTCAATCATGTGACTGCAGTCGCAAAATAGTTTAACACATAAAAATTAATGCAGTTTTTAATAAATAACGCATGGGCAAATGTTTTTTTTCCCCCCCTTCTTTATCTACTGCAAAATTTAATAATTTCTAAAGAAACACCAGGAAGCATATTTTACATGGGTTCCTGGTGTTTATAACGTCCAGCACTGAAATAATATAAACAAGTAAATCCCTTTGAGTGCTCACACTGGCAATTTCAAGCCTAATAAAGTTTCTTCTTTTAATCATTTCCACATAGTTTTGTCACATATTAAACCTCAAATAACGAAGCTTGCTTTCGTTTTATCTTGAGGATATTTCTAATGTACCTTTTTCCAAACCCCATTAGTTTAGATTAAATTTAACATCTATTACTTCAACCCAAATAGAGAAATAATTGAAATTGTATGAGGGAAAAGGTACCATTGCTGGTATTTCTGGGAGTAATTTATCAGAGGACTCTTCATTTTTATGTCCTCTGGCGCAAATCTGAAAATTAAAATTTCCACCAACCACCAGGCAATTTAACTTAAGTTAAATGGCTGTGGCAAGTGCAAACATGCACACTGTCTGTGAATGGGATTGTGCAAACACAGAGAGCTGTCTCTGCTGCTGAGGGGTACAGATTCAGGTCATGACTCTGCATGTTCTTTCTACATGGCCTGGGGAGGCTTCACATCACATCATCTGGCCGTGAGTGGACATGTTTGCTCTGACTAGTCCAGAGGATTGCCAACCTCTTGCCCTTAGACCCACTCACCCCTGTCTCTATCCCGATAACTCGCATTTCAGCTTTGTTAAACGAATCCCTGTGACTGGCTCCTGCCGTCCGTGTCATCGCCAACTAGTGTGAGATCATGTCTCATTCAACCACCACGAGAGCAGAACTCTTCCTCCAGAGAATTGTTGGGAGTGTGACACGGAGATCTGAAAGGGCAAAGACACCAGCTTGCACGCAGGGCAGTGAGCCCAGCTGATGCGATCGGTATTTGTTTATTCTGTCACTCATTGAATCAAGGAAAGAAAAAAAAGCAAAACAAAAAGTGATGCTGATTTGGAACCAGCAGGGACTCCCAAGTGTTTTTTTTTTTTTTTTTCATATTCATGGCAGCGAGAGCACCCACTGAAAACAACTGGAAGCAGAAGATTAATGACCTTGTCCCTCAGTCTCCTGCAGAAACTCATCTCTATGCTCAATTACAGTTTATGTCAAACAAAAGATGCTGCAATTAATGTTTATGACTGATTAGGAGCTGCAGTATTCGTTACTGCTCCATGGCGTATTAAGCAGACTGTTTGTTTAAGGGTTGTAAAGACAAAGCATTTTCTTGCCATTGTCATTCACTTTGATTATGATTAGATATTTTTTTGATGGTTCTTCCGAGGACATTCTCATGAACAAACAAAAAAAACTGTTTGCCACATCGAGGCTTGATTAGAGAAAGACCAACCACAAAATCTGAAATGTCACATTAGCTTTTGTGATAATTCACTTGAAAACATCTGAGGCATTGCATTGAATTAATTAGAGAAATTCATCACAGCTTAGAACTGCAATGCGTCTGTTGCCTCTGCTCTGATGATGATGTCTTTTGCGGGTTGAGGGACTGTAATAGAGATTTGGTTTTACCAAAACAAATGTCTTGTTTTCACAAATCTCTTCCAAAAGTGTTCTCTTACACACATTTTTTTTTTCTGTTTTTGCAAACAAATATTGTTTTTTGTCTTGAATTCAGCCCAAGATTAAGGCCATGCTATTAATAATGCATTGCAAAAGCACTTATATTCCTTGAAATCAGTCAGATGGATGGACATTTTTAAGCTTTGCCACATATCCTTGGTTGAATTTGGGTATTGATATTGACTAAGCCATTCTAACATGAGTATGCTTTGATCTTCAATTGTAGGCCTGTTAGCACAGTCAGGCTAGTAATTGTTCTTCAAGTTGAACATTTGCCTCAGTCTTAAGAGCTTTTCCACCTTTAATAGGTTTTTCTCCAAGATTTGTCTGTATTTACCTCCATCCATCTTTGAATTTACTCATTCCAGCTTCCCTGTCCCTCCTGAGTATAAGAATCCTTATAGCACATGCTGACACCACCAACCATGGTCAGCTCCAGAGTTACAATAAGCCTCTTGAATATTTCTCTGATTATTTTGGTTAACGACTATGTGTTTTGATCTGTGACATTTTATTTCCACTTTCTAATGAAGGATTGAACATATTAAAAATTGTACACATTTGCATATTGTTTTATAATCTTACTGGTTTAAACTACTTGGCACTTTTTCTCTTACCTATGTGGTAATCTCTTTGGTGTTCATTGTGATCACACTGAGGTTTTACAGAACAGTTGTATTCATACTCACATTAAAATTACACTCCATTTACTATAAATGTCAGAAGGGTGCTGATTACATTGGATGATATTTTTAGGTATCAAAGTATAGAAAATTGAATACAAATGGATGCAAGTCAAGTTTTAGCTATGACATGACAAAATATTGGAATTTTACAGTAGGACAGATTTTCAAGGCACTAAATTGGGTACTTCAACTTATTTTACTGAATATTTACAGATTTATCTGTTTTTTGTCTAACAGTAAATAACACAAGTAAAATTATGTTTTGTTACAATGACCACACACTATTGGCTTTACCTTCAAGTGAGAATTGGCAAAGATATATTTAATTAAGTTCAGGGACCATCTCCTATTACCAGTAGCTGCCTGGTATCCACTGATGCAAGAACACAGGAAATTAGGTGCTTGTTCTGTCTGTCTTTTACTCAATAAAGTAAAAAACACAGCTAACAGGTTTGCTTGAGGTGCTGTGAAGATATAGAATAACTTCCCTCTTCAATCTTTTCTGCTGCTTCACACTTTATCAGATCACTTTGTATCTCTGTAGCTTATTTGCCAGAGCTGACTGAGGCACAGAGCCATATTTCAAGAGGGGTTAAGTAAGTTCATGTAGCGGTTTGACCCACAAGTCCAGTCCCCCACTCTGTACTTATTTACCAAATACTCACTTTGCAGACTCTACACGTGTGGCCTGCAGAACCCTTCAGACAAAACACAAACAATATGAGTAGCTTTATATTTGTTTCGTAAAGGCACTTTTTTCAGAAATACTGTAATAAAAATAACTTTGTGATGGGGGAAAAAAAAGCTAATTCATCTAACGGAGAATTGTGCCTTTAGTCAAATAGGCAAGCAAATCACTTCTTCCTGAAATTATGCAAATTTAGACCCATAAACCTCCCTGATTCGGTGCAATGCTACTTTTGTATTTAGAAGTGCCTTGATAGTTCATCTTCAGAAAGCTGCTGCATGGAAAAATTTCCTTTGTAAATCTTGAGCAAGCTCTGCTTGCACTTAGCAGCAAGAATCATCTGAACCTGGACAATTCCTCAAGTAAGAAATCCTTTGCAGTAAGCCCTGGCTGTGCAGCTGTAGTCTGTCTTATTCAATAAGGGCTACTCTCATTTACCTCATCGCTCTTTGCGATTTCCAGATTACTATTCATACACATTCATTTTATAAAGGCATTTCCTGATTTGAAGCAGTCTTTTTTCACAGCAGAAGATTGGCCACCACTGTTATTAGGCTACCTACTGTACAGAATCAGATATCCCAGCATAAGACCTGTTATCTGTCTTCTTCCCCGAGAGCCGGGAAAATAATAAGCTCAAGGGCAACCAGTCAGGCAAAAGCTTCTGGAAATAGTTTAAGACATGTACTGCACACCACCACTTCAACCAGATTTATCTCCCCTCTCATTTCCCATGCCACTTCTCCACTGCGTTAGATCTCTTTGTGTTTTGTCTCATCTATTCTGTGACTCCTGGACTGTTTCCCTAAGGAACAAGGTGCAATTTTCTGTATCTATTTTTACCAAGTAATTACAAATAGTCCTACAAACGTACTAATGAAATGCTACAGGGTCGCTGATCTCCAGTATTATCCAGTGCAACAGAGGGGCAACAAGTGCTGACAGTGAGACAAGCTCATAAAGTTTTAACAAGCATATATATCACATTTAAAAACTTTCAGATATAATATTTAACTACCAGTAGTGCTCAGTAACAGCTGCCCTGTCAGATGCACTGTGTCTCCAGTTGTTTATCCAGCTGGGATGTCAGTGTGGAGCACCAACAGAGAGATATCAAAGATATTTGACAGTGAAATGCCAAGCAATGGGCTTCTACCACCATCCATAACAAAGCAGCATCCTTGTAAAATTGTTACTTTACATAACAGGATGAAAAGGTAGAGCTCATGAATCCTTAATGCTTAATCCCAAAGTTATTCTAGATACACAATTATCTGATATCTTTATTTTATCAGATAGTAGTTTCATCAGACCGCTAAAGGTTTTTGAGTTAACCTGTCAGGCTTGAGCTGGTACTGTATTTTCCAGGATTTATTTAGTTGATGCAGATGATTAAAGACACAGAGCTAATAGTGGAGTATATTAGTTACAAAATTAACTTACTAAAAGTAACAGTGTCATACATTTTTTAATGTTTATGGTATCTATGACAGTGTGGCCTATTACAAGTGTAAACATCCTGTTTTTGCCATGTCCAAAAATACTTGCAAAGGTAGTGCGGCACGCTTCTTTAAGCTTGGTGACTGGCAGTATGCAATAACAAATGTAGGAGAAGCAGCAGTGCATTACTCTACATTTGACAACATGTAATGTTTATTGCACGTTTCATAATTGGTGACTATGTTTTTATGATGTAAAGCACTGTTGGTTTGCGATGAAAAATCAGACAGAATCCAGAAATTGTAACGCCCTAATTTTTTTTCTTTATGCAGTTCTTCAAACATTTCATTCCAGTTCACAGCATGCATTCAAACAACAGGAGGGAGAGACTCCATCTGATCTAAACCACCTGGTTTTTAAAGCACTGGCTCCTACCAGGACTAATTAAGTGGTGGAGACATTTACATTTCCAGGTAGAAAAAAAAACATTTGTACTAAACTATATTCCTAGAAAAATATTTACAATACAACTAACAATTTTAAAACAAAAACAACAAAATCCCAAAAAACATCTCCCCTCCCTCTCAAACAATGGATTTTCCCAGTGAGGCTGATTGAAAACACCAGGTCCTTGTCAGCACTGCTCATGGGCGCGCTTCCATGGCAACACATGACCAGGTGACCTCAAAGAGAAGAGAGAATGATTAAAACAAATTAAATAAAGAAAGTTACTTCCTCCAAACAAAAGCAATACATTTACCAGATATATTAGAATACAGGAAGTACAAAAACAGCACCTGATAGGGAGGGGGTAAATCAAGCACTTTGAACGCCGTTGTTGCTACAAATGTTCTATACAAATAAATTTGACTTGACAGCTGCGGGAAACTGTAGTCACTCGAGTGCTTTATCTTGAATGCTATCAAAAGGTTTTTACACTGAATGACGAAAGGGCGCTTCTTGGTTGTAAAGTCTTGGAAAAAATAACCAGCCCATGCTCAGTCTGTGCATGTGATTTGGTTATCTGGTGAAGATACATAGCATACATCTTCCAAGTGAAGTGTTTTAATTTGCCTCTGGTCTCTGGTTTCTACTCTTGTGAGATTAGATTCTGTAGTGGGCTTAGCGAATCAATTACAACCAACCCCCAGACCCACTTTCTTATCCTCATAGTTATAGAGATCAGGGTTCTGAGGATCTCTGCTTTGGTTGCTGCGAACCTCATCAATGGATTGATGGATGCATGGGTGGATGTGCCAGACTGGATGTAAGTGAGTCACAAGAGGGGTGGTGCTTTTCCTTTCATTATGAAAATGTGAATTTTAAATACACAAAGTACACATTAGAGATGAAAGGAGAACAATAGTATCCCTTGCAGAGTTTTCCCACGGTTTCCTCAAGCTAAATGCTGAGTTGGTGACACACACTAAGAGTTCATGAATTATTCAATAGCCTAGTTTCATTTTTGTAAAAAGAAAAAGAAAAAAAAAACTTGGGCTGGTGAAGATTATTATATCTACTGTCTTCAGGGTGAATAAACATTGTTGCTTTTGCTTCCTCTACCCATTGTGTATTCTGGGGATGAAGAGGATGAATATATCAGCTACAATATGAAGTAGCTCCGAGCTGTGTTTACACAGTGTGTGGTGGGATTTAAAATGTTTAGAGTGAGGGGAATGACCATAAACCTTGAGGGGGTTGTGTATGAAAGGTTGGAGGTTTTTGCTTCCTTTAAAATCTGTTGATCAAATTTAAACATAACATCTTTTTTATAAAGTTTCCTGATTGACCTGATCTCAGTGTGATCAAAATTGACTCCCCTATTATTTTCCTACAAAGGAATCATACTAACCTAGTCTATTTATCAATCGGCTCAGTTTGACATATCTTGGCACATTTACAAACTGCCCATCAGCGTGTTTGATTTTTATTCAATTTAAAATTATGTTGAGCTATAAATTCATAAATACAGCTGCAATAATGATTTATCATTTTTTAAATTTGATTATTTGATTCTTTTTTTCTGGAACTACATATTTTAAACAAGCTGTTATTGAATGGATATAATAGTCAGGCTAGCTGCTCAGTTAGCCAGCCTGCATTCAGCTGCAGTACAGACACACTCATAGCTTAGCACCTGTACTATTACCTAAAAAAGTATAATGGGTGGTGCTCTTACACCTTCCATTTCATGACTTTTTGTATATTTTGTATATTTTCATAATATATAGGCGCCTTCTTCCTTTCAGCTGACTACAGGGGCTACAACAGGTGGGCGAGGGGAGAGTGTTTCATTTCATTTTTCACCAAACATCTAAAACAACCTCTGGCAAATCTGTCTCTGGTGGCTTAATAAAAGGACTTTGCTGTATGATGGGAGATTTTTGCGGTTTTCAAACCTCTGTATACCTTGAGACCAGTAACTGCTGTATGGCTACTTGGCTCTAAGATGGACTGATGATCTGTGTAGGGTGCACCCTGCCCTTTTCTCATCAACTCCTGCAGATGGGCACCAACCCCTACTGTGACCCTGAACGGGACAGAGCATGTATAGAAAACCAATGGCTTGGTGTTATCTACAGGAATAGAGATGAAAAGTAAGATCTGTTCAGTAGAAAATAAGCAGAATGTAACTCATTTGCAATTTAGAATCACACTTCTAACATAAAAAGCTGATTAAAAATGTGTTAAGGAGAAATAAGAAATACAGGAGAGTGTAGGTAAAAAGGAACAACCTGCAGAGTTGTGACTGTGTAAATTATATCCTGTTATTTATGAGAAAAATAAGGCCCTAAAAATGTGGAAATGTTTGCATAATTTTTTAAATCAGATTTTCTCTAAATGAGGTTTAACTGTTTATATGCAGTAAGTAACACATAATTTAGCCCAATGACAATGGATTTAAATAATATCTACGTCAGCTGTCCCATGCATGCTGATAGCAACTATTTATGGTAATATGCTGGGGTTGGTTCATGAGTGGCCAGCTCTGATAAAGCACTGTGTCTAATTAACACGCTGACAGCACCACTGTCTGGTCAATCACACTCTTCCACTTTATTAAAGTGTTTAAGGAAGTCACTCTGGCCCTTGGGGAACTGGTACAGTAATTTTCCCCCTGCAAGCTAGATGATACGCCCAGAGATGAAGCAAACCAAGTGTGACCATTTCTCCCCTCTCGCTTTTCTTTTTTTTTTTTCTCTTCAGCATCTTCTTTCCACCCCCCACCCTCTGATATATTGCTTCCAGTGCCTTTCTTGTACTTTAGTGTTTCTGCATCCTCTCCCGTTTGTTATTCTTTAACATTTCCCTTCCTCTCCCTTTCTGTGGAAGTCAGACGTTCCTACCGTTCCTGGAATCTAAAAATAGCCGCCAGCAGGAACTGCTGACTTTTGCTTCTTAAAGCCATTTAAGAATAAACAACCAGACATTTTGATTGGCTGGCACAAGGGGAGAAGAGCTTGATTGATATCTAGTCAGCAGCAGCAAACAGCCATGGCACAGCAGAGAACACTTTGAAGCTACTAATAATAATTAGCCTCCGAGATGAAGGAGACGGTTATTGTATTTACACCTTGGCACGTTGAACTGTGGCGCTTTTATGTAAGCCAGGCTCTATCAGATATAATTTAGCTAAGTCTTTATCTCTGAATATCATTATCAACACCTATTATTCAACCTACCTAACTCCCAATTCCCTACATTACGCATGCTTTGCCAAATATCCTCATGTGCATTACAATGAGAGATGTGTGTATTTGCAGTTATTTGTGATGGCAGAATTGAGGAAAATGTAGCATTTAAAAGGTCCTGACGCCACATTAGTTAATGTTCATTTCATCTGAGTGGGAGCAAAATAATTGTTGGTTGAGAAAGTTAGGATAATGGATGATTAAGTGGGATCATTTTTTGCAAACATCTGAAGTGAAAATTATTCACCTGCTTCCAGTCTCAGTCACAGTGTGTGACTTGTGCTGGGTTGCGGGAAAATAAAATAATACATTCCCACCAAAAAACCAGGAGAGAAGAACTTCACCTAAGGCACCACAGCTTTGGCACAGCAGAGTAATTTTTTCTCTCTGAAATGTATTGCTTCTTAGAGGCACTGAAGGAGATTTTTTTTTCTGAAGTCTGTGTCGTACATGATAAGAAACTGATGTGATTCCGGCTGAAACTTAGGTATCTATTAATTTTCTTATTTTCTGCAGGATAGTTTTTGCAGAAAACTATCCTGCAGAAACTGTCAATGTTTCTGTATCTGCCACAGAAATTTACAGTAGGGTTTGTGCTATGACTTGTCTTGGAGACCTTTTAGTTTTCTAACAAAGGCATATAATTTTATTCTTGGCATGAATAGTTAGAGGGTGTTGTTGCTGTCCTTTATTTCCCCTGCTTCGAGAATCAGTCAGGCAGACCTGTGGGCAGTTTATAGGGCCCACTGTGACTGATCAAAGGTCAACTCTTGGCAGCGCAGTGACACTGACCCTATGCCTGCATGTTGTGTGAGGTGGCAAACTCTAAGGCCGTCTGACATGATCCATAGTGACTCAGGCAGGCCTTAACCCTGAGTGCACACTGACTAAACAGTGTCAGGTACTTTCTGCTAAGCGTGTATTCAAGATGTTCACATCACTGAGCAGCTTTGGGGTGTTTCTCAGTAAACTTAAGTCGTGGAATAAGAAAGATTGCGGGGACATGTTTCTGAGAAAGTTAAGAGTTCAAACAACTGAAAGATGAAAGATGGCTGTAAGACTTTTATATTGCTGAAGTTCATATAAAATGCACAGAAATAAACAACTGTCAGTGAAGGTTTGTGTGTGTGTGTGTGTGTGTGTGTGTGTGTGTGTGCAGGACTCAACTTCTGTCAGGAAAAAAGCAGAATAAAGTTAAAAAATAAGGTGTTTTAATGGGATCCAAAAACCGAGAGCAAAATCCAAGTCATAGGCCAGGAAATGGAGACAATAATAAAAAAAAAGGGAGACATGAAGTTTGGGCAACAGAAGAAACAAGCAGAGACTGAAGGACCTAGTAGCTAGGACCTAACACACACTCGTAGCTCCAAGAGCAGAGGATGGTTGGTAGCTGGGGTATTAAGTGAGACTCCAAATCTTCTTCATACTGAAGTTGCTAGCCAACCGATGGAGAATCGATTTCTAGGAACCATGAATCAATCCTTCGGGAAGCACTGGGCTGTATAATATTGAAAAGTGCACACTGTAGTTGTCTTTCTTTCTCTTGTCTTGCCTGTCTCACACTGGCAGTGCTTGTTTGAGTGATAAATTCACTGTATTATAGTAAAGCATGCATTTATAACTGGAGTACCAGTAGCCCAGTGGAATACAACATTTGATATGATCCGAACAGACGTGTCTTGATATAACACAATATACTGGAAGTCAGTCTTTATATTGTCCTTTATGAAAAATTACCTTTAGAGCAACTAGTGTGACCATTTCCCCGGTTTATTGGAAAATTAACTGCAATTCCTTTTGCAGGAAAGGACCAATCTGATTAGTTTTATAGCAGACATTTCCCAAATGTGCCCAAAAATGGTGATAAACCAACCTAGCGCTGAATAAAACATATTTTGACTCTTTGCACTTAGTATTGTTATATTAAATTTCTTGCCAACTGTGTGTCATGACACACAGCATGAGATAAAACCCACCATAAATTAGTATTTTATCCTTAATTGTTCCAAATTCACAAAATGATACTCAAATAAACAAATCTGCAAATGACATTCAAAATATCTATTGAATCATACAACCTTAAAACTTATCATTTAGTGAAATAACTTATTTTTGGTTTGTATTTCTTCTGCAGCTTTTTTGATAATCTTTAAATAACATTCCTTTGAAAACTTGAGATATTTTGTGTCTTTTATTTTATATGTGCTAGAACTTCAAACCTTGTCATTGTTTTGGGTCTAAACATACTCAGTGTGAGACATGGCAGTGGCAGCATCATGATGTTTGCATGATTTTCTTTGTCAGAGAGAGAGAAGCTTGTTAGAATTGATAGAATGATGGATGGAGCTAACCATATGGCAATCCTAAAAGAAAACTTCTGCAAAATCTTGAAACATAGGGTGTTGCTACGTTTGCGGGAATGGTAATATTTCTAATATTTAAAGCGTTATTAAACTCCTTGTAAAATTGAAGACAAGTCATTTCTTATAAATGCATGAGTTTAGATACCTTAGCTTCCAAGTGATCACAAAATACAGTACTTGCATGTAGCTAAGCATGCATACAGGAGGGGGACTCAGTTTGATGCAAGGCTTTTGCCTAATTATCTGACAATAAATGAATCAAATAATTTTGTATTTGCAATAGATCTGAATCTTGCCATTGTTGTGTTGTGTGCTGCATTTCCATGATGAAACCATGGCAGCACCATTAAGTGGTGATGCTTTCATCCAGTAGAAACAGGGAAGCTGATCTGAACTGATGAGAAGATGGATGGAGGTTTACAACCAGCATTTGTGGATGAAAAGCTGTCAGAGTCCACAAAAGACTTGAGACTTGAATGTTTGCTGTCTATTTCTATCAGAGTTGTTCTTTAACATAACATTTTCAAATGTTTCACAACAAATTCTCATGTTTAGAGATTTTTATCTGAAAAAGATTGCATAGCTATTATACTTTTTGTAGCTAAACATGTGTAAGTAGGGAATTTAGGCTGTTGCAGGCCATTTCCCTTTTGCCCAGCAGTAATCAGTCAACCAACAAAAAAGTCATTTTGCATTTGCATCAGCTCAGAACCTTGCCATTGTTCTGTTGTGTGCAGGGTGCCCTCTTGACACCCCACATCCCGGAGGTCTTTGTGAATCCAAGAAGATCCAATTTGACTGAGGGAAATGCAAATGCATTCTACAAGCTAAAGTCTGCTCAGACATGCGAGGGATTGAAGGCTTGCACGTCGTGTGTTGCTTCAGTCAAAAGACACACCAAGCAGAAACCAGACGCGTTTTCACATAGCCGTACCATTTTTCCACCTACCGTCATCCCCACCCCACCAACAAGGGGGGTATTTTCCTCTACTCCTTTCCCCTGGAGTGGTGGTAACAGTGAATGAGGAGGCATGACTGCCTCTGACAATACACAGGAGAGGGAAGCCTCCTTCATGCCTCATTGACTTTGTTTTCTCTAGCTAATTTTTCCTTTCTCCTCGCTGCCCGCCTCCTGTCCCTCAAAAGCGAACGCGTGCACATCGTACACGGACAAACACACATCCCTTTTATCTTCTGCCCTCCTCTTTCCACGCCTCAGTGTTTTTGATGGTGATTTTGACACACAGGCTGTCATGCAGCAGTTCTCTTGGAGGTGGCGATTAACAGAGCTGTCGCCATATGGAGTGAGATCAGCCGTCAAAACCCAACATAATTGGCTCAGTGAGGAAAAATACTTACATAACCAGCCTGCAAAAAGGGGAGGGAGAACGAGGTAGAGGCGGACACTTCGGTTTTTGCAGCTGCCACTATCAAATGCCCATTAAACACTTGTAAGTGATTCATTAATAAGAAACAAAATGCATCATAAAACCCAAAGGAAGACAAGAAACATAAACCGTTCTGTTTATCGGAGTACATGCCCCCCTAGCAACAAAGAAAACCAATGCAACATGGCTGCAACATTAGCCAGTTATGTTTGGTGATAACCTACACAAAGGGACAAGATAGAACTATTTATCAAATTAATGCAGAAAAACTCACATTTGATGAAGCCATTGTCATGTCTACACCTAATATTGAAATGGACTTGAAGTCTGAGCCAAGGGTTTACATTGCTGAAGGCCTAATTATATGGATTGGCTGCAGTAGAGCGTAGCCTATCAGCTCTGGGGAGAAATTAATTCTGGTACAGGGGAAGAGAGAGAGGTGCACAGGCTGCAGACTGCTTCACTGCTGTGAATTGATGGCTGCAGAGGCTCTTGTGTGCGTGCGCGCGCAGGGTTCTGCTTCAGTTAAAGCTACACACAGCTTTACTGTAGGGTGTATTCTTTGTGATTTAGAAACTATGTCTAGCTCTGACAGATACGCGTTGAATTACAACAACAGCCATAAGCAAGATGTAAATGACGTTCCGTTGATTCACCGCCACGTTCCGGCACCCTCTGTGTGCTGTGTGATTTTTCTAGCTGAACTGTGTACATACACCACATTAGCACTGTTCATTTCCGAGTCAGCTGGTGGTCAAATTAATGCATATGAGCTCAAAGTATGCAGTGATTGTTGCCTGAGAGAAGCAGTATAAGGCTCCAAGCTTGTTTAAGAAGGATTTAGTTTTATAGTAGCAAACTAGCCACAAATAGCAATAATTAAAGTCCCTGGGCTTTACAAAAAGAAAATGGAAGTTTTTTTGGGTTTTTTCGCTTCATGTAGGCATTGGGTAAGAGAACATATTACGTAATAATTAAATAATGTTGACTTCAAATATAGCAAAAAAAGTAGATGGTGTAAAATGTTTATGTTTCATGAAAAACTAAAACGCCTTTATAGCAGGACAGATCATAGCTAACAATTAATACAATTTTGCATTTAAGTCACAAAAGCAAGTAAAATAATCAAAAATTAAATCAAAGTCAAATTTAGCATTTTATGGTAATTCATATAAAGAATGTTACCTAGTTAAGAATAAATTGGCTGGTTTATTACAGGTTGGAAATGGAAGGATATTGGGGCTAAATGGAAAAGAGGCAAAGGGGCAAATTGATTTGTTGTACGTTTTCTTCTTGGTATTCAGTTCTTTTCTTTTAGATCCTTGTCTTTTTTATTTTGCCTTATGAATAGTTTACTTTCCCTTCGTGCTACTTTTTGATTAATCAGTACGAGACTTGTCACACCTGCATTTCAAGAAAAAAGTGTTTGAGCTCTGGGGGTAAAAACAGATTGTTTAAAAAATGGAATGTGACTCAAAAGCCTAAAAGATACTTGCATATATTGTTTTTCCGCTGTCTGGTATTTCTGTTTAGTTAACTTTTTTTTTGGCATTCCACCATGTGTAATGTCTATTTCCAGCATAATGATTTAATGTAAGGACATTTATGCAATGTGGTGGTTTTGTTTGTACTGATTGGACATCCACCTGTTTTCCATTAAAGATAATTGGTCTAGAATAATTTTTCATCAGGCCTTATCTTTTAGCGCACTCATAATTGTTTATCAGCTATAATGTCTATGGACCAAGATGGAGGGGATAATCTGTTAACAGATAATATATACAAATTTATTGTGTTTTGAAATGCATATATGCTCAAGCTCGACCTGTAGCTTTTTTTTAATTAACTTGACCTGTGAGTGGTGATGCAGAAGACTATAAACACAGGAATCAGCAGGCAGTGTGAGTTGAAAACATGATGTGCTGTGTTTGAAGCTGTTAGTTACCTTTATTCCACTCTTCTTGCCTGTTGTAAACTGTAATGGTTGTAGGCTTCAGGTGGTTGCCATGCCGCAGAATATGTCCTGACCAGCTGAGCTCCCTGATTGTATAGCCTGTTGGAACAGAAATCACACGGCCAAAACTGTCTGCTGAGTACTTTTGCACTAAATCAAAATGTGCAACAATATCTGTGATTTGGACACGTGTTGCAAAGACTCTTGTGACTGGTGCCAGAAAATGCCATGCAGAGTGCCAGAACGTTGCTTAAAGTAGGTGTTGTAGATGAACTGGGGGCTAAATTAACTGATTGAAACCTATGCGCACCGCAGATGTTTCTAAATTGTAGGTGGCTGTGTTGATGCCTGTTGAAAAATGCTACTTATGTGACAAAACCATTTGCAAAACTTTACTATAAATCCCATTTGAAGCAAATATGTTTAATGTTGCATGTGAAAAATATGTTTCAAAACAAGTTTCAACAGACCAGCGTTCAGTGCTCTTCGAAAAACACTGCATTTGAGCAAAACCAGATCAATGAGTAACACAATCCCATTCACATTCAGGTTGACCAGAATAAATTAATTTCATCTCATGAACAACCGCAATGTAAACTTAGTGGGAGGTTTCTGCTTTTTGTAACCAGCACTGATCAGAAAAACACTGGAATTGACTCAAGTACCTGTAATGTGAGTTTCTTAGCACTTCTAGCCTAGTGTGTGTTTTTGGCTCAGATCCTGCAAAGCAGCCACACTCTTTCTGAACTTTTTAAAAAAATTTTTTTTTAGCGACGCTACCCACAGGAAGTGTCGCTAAACAACGAGGATGGTGTCATCATGTTTAATCAAATTTAAATCACATCCCTGATGGTGTTGCTTGTGGTGTTTACGTGTCCAAATAGAGAGGAATATCAAGTAACGCGATAAGTTATACTGCAATAAAATCCTCATATAAATGATAAAAAGTTAACAGCCAATGTTGTAGTAGGTGGTGATATCCAAATTGACAAGCCAAAATTATAATAATAAATGTTCCTACATTACTGTCAGATACCACCAACAGATTATGAGACATATCTACAGTATTTCTCCGTGTGTTCTCTACTGGGAAACAGTTTGCTGACTGGTGACGAGGGGAAATAAACTTATAAACAAAACGAGCCGCATTAAGACCTGGATTAACTAGTGACAATCAAACGGGGTCCTCAACGCAAATGTTTGTAAAAAATTAGGTGGCTGTGTCATTTCCTGATCAAAACGCGACAAACGTCAATAGATGGATTAGAAAATGTCTCTACTTTCTCTATGATCTCTTCAAAACAATAATTACTTGCATGTGAAGGAATATTCAAGAATATATTGAAATGTCACCAAAATATACCACACTAGTGAATATTCTTTTTTTAGACAATAAAATAAACGGGTCCAAAATATGATTTAGAGACAACATCTCTAGCTGAACTCGTACCTGCGGTCGCTGAGCTCTGAGAGCGCTGTTTTATCCATTACACTAAATCGGCCGACGGAAGTCCATTAATCCTGCCTGTATTTGACTCTGATCTAACTGACACCTCGTGCTTTAAGAAGCAGACCTGGATTAACTGGTGACACTTTCAGAATCTCAGTTTGAGTGAATATTATTATATATATATATATATATATATAAAGAATGTCATTACAAATAAGTGTCAAATTGATTTATTTTTTTAAGTTATCAGCTTTCAAAACCCCCATCTTTTTCTACTCAAAGGTGGGTTTGTGGCAAGGTACACCTACCCCCCCAAAATCTCAAAAACCGTTAGACATAATGTGCTGGAATTTTTTCTGGTCGTTTTTGGCAATACACCTAATAGAAAAATGCTTTTAGAGTACTAAAAATCTAAAGAACAAAAATTGACTACCGGTACCTACTTAAAGAGGGGAAAAAAAAGAATAGTTCTTCGGCCAGTGAAAGCATCCTGCCTCAACACCCTGTTAATTGGCTGAGTTTGAGGCTATTTGGCTGGAAACCACTGCACAGTCTGATTGCTGTCAACACAAATCAGCATGTAATATGCTCTGTGTTGTATCTTGAATAGAGAGACAGACGCCCCACGAAGTCCCTTCTTCTTGTAGCTAAACACAAATAAATTACTTATGCCCAGCCTTTTTTATGGTTCAGTAATCCAGATAGAGTCAGTGGAACTCTGAGCACGGTTTGGCAAACATTCCTATGGCCTGCAATTTCATGCTTCCTTCCCTGTACATAACTTCCAGGGCTCAGGCTGCCAATGGCTGACAGACGCCGGTTTTGTATACACACTGAAAAAGCCCGAACCGCCCAAGCAGAACATTCTGCCTTGCGATCTGTCTCATAGCACTTCCATGTTATCAGTCCAGTCAGCCTGACCAGTGTGTTATTTATGTGTAGAATCACCTTTTTCTCACGCTTTGGGGTGACAGGTGTCGGTGGGTGTTTTTTGAAAATCCCTTTGGCACTTCTGTTTTACTTATTCTAATCTGTGGGATGGCTTTTGTAGCTGACATGTATGTTTGGTAGTTTGTTTAGATTGACATGGGCTGCATAAAGCTAATGTGCATTCCTATTTGTAAGACTTTCAGCACATTAAACTACCATGGCGATTGTGCAGAGCAGTAAATGTGTTCCAAATATATCAATTTTGGTATCATGCCAAAATCAGGGACCATGCCAGAAAAACACAATTTTCGTCCACCACTGACAAATTTAAACATATGGCATTCATTCAACTCTAGTACAACTTTAAATGATTAGTGCTATTGTAAAACACAAGCAATGTGTTTGGTAGTTTGTTGTTTAGATTGACAAGGGCTGCATACATCCCTTTTGGCAGTGGATCTTGTGTTAAAAAGCAAAATGTAGAACATCAGCTCCTTTCTTCTGTTAGCTATGCTTGAGGATTTGCAATAGTGTGGGTCTGTTTCACTTCCAAATGTAGGTCTGTGATGAGCTCTTGTGGCATGAGTTCTCACATTAATGAAATGCCACAATATTTTCCATCATGTACTGGTCAGTTGTTGTCCCGTTGTTGACAGTCCCCTCACAAAGCTCATCTGGCCAGATAACATCACTTGACACAACGCCATTAAAGAGCCCCCACCAGTTTTAAATCATTTGTTTGGCCCCATTGGTGTACTCACTAGAAGAGATAAATAATGACAGACAAGACACAAAGCTGGCTAACCATTAGCCAATTAAAGCACTAAACATTTTATCTGCATCCGGTGCTTATGGCAGCTTCTCAGAGTCTGAGGTTCTAGTTAGAATTCAGGGAAAAAAGCAGGGTTTCCTATCTGTTTTGGTGCAATCTGCTAATACAAAATGCAAGCTGATGATACATATTTCTCTTCGTTCTGCATGTTCTGAACACTGAAATTACATATTCAAAAATAGTAAGATTATGTGTGGCATAAGTTTAATGAGATAAAACCCTTCAGAAATGTAAATAAACAACTAATACCAACTACTGTTACCACATTCTGTATGCATTGGGCACTAGAGAATGTGCCATTGGGATCAACAATAAATAAAGTACTGTTAAAAATAGGAGCTTTTTAGTTAGGACATTATTTTATCTGCTTCATTTCAAAATCTAAAATATTTTGATCAATCAAACCTGAAACTGGACAAGTTACATTATAAACCAATGGAAAAAAAGAAAAAAAAGAAGATTAAACATTTTAATATATGTACTTGTAAAATGACTGTAATTATTGTGCAATGATGACACATTCTTTGAAACACAGTTTGTGATCTTTGAAGTCTACTTTAAGGTTCAGTCTCCCCAGGAAACTGCTAAAATCACATCTCACTTTATTCGTGTGAACCTAATATTTTGCATCATCTTATCTCGTGAGCAGGATGCATCATCACACCCTGAGAAGCTTGTAAGACTGCAAAAAAAAAGTATGTTTCTGAAACACGTTTTATTTTTGCTCATATTCATTTTTACAAATAATTTGGAGTGCTGGTTATCTCTATTTATTGCAGTTCTTTAGGACACACGGTTAGTCTTCGCCTTTTCTTTAACCCTGGAGTTCGCATGCACTGATTTCCTTCTCTTGTTAAGCTTGTAAGACTGCACAGCATCATGAACTTCATGGAGTACCAGTAGATTAGACTCAGTCAGAAATCTGAAAATGGCTCACCGCTTTCCGCAGAATAATGATCTACAACATACGGCCAAGTTAATAGACACCTCATGTCATCTCTGCCGCTACACCTTTGGGATTCCCCACTCTGTGCCCTCCATCTGTGTAAAATTAAGACTAAGGACTATCTCCACTGCTAACACAAAAAGAGGGGTTGTGTTAGCAGAGGAGGTGGCAATAATTCTGACTACGTAAAAACAAGTATACCTTAACATTGGATTATTTCACCACTGAAAATGTGCTGAATTCTAAGGTTTGAGTTTAAAAAAAATATACTTTCAGTGCGACATTATGCTGCTCTAATAAAACATGAATTGATTGATTTTGAGCCTTTTTACACCTCTTTATCCGGGCTACCAATAAATGCGTGGGGAGCTGTATATTATTTTACGAGATGGTAAAAAATGTTCCCTGTAGCTTATCCACAAGACTGCTGGCACAAGCACTGTGTGTCCATGAAAAGTTGTCTTATCAAAACATGACTCTAATCTCTTCCCTGCCCACTCAGTATCTACTATGCTTTATCTGTGTTAAATGTCAAACTGTCTCATACCAATAAATGAAACTACATCAAGAACTTGATCACTGGAGAATAGGAATAAGAAATATCTAGTAATTGTTGTGTGCAGGCTTGCTGAGTTGAAATGATGGTTTGATTTGCCTCTGCACACTCTGAAGGTAGTGAGACAGTCTTTTATTTTTGCCTACTTAGTCCTGCTATTTTTTGCCAACCATTTTTGACGTTATTTTAATCTTTGGTGTTTCTTAAACTGATGTGGGTGCTCATCCCCATTAGATTAACAGAAGATCACACTAAATTCTTCTTTAACTAGAATAAAAAATACGAGCAGACTCCAGACTTTGTTAAAACACCCACCTGTCTATCATGAATGAAGACTTCAGACTGGTTTGGGTGCCACAGTTATGTAGTCTTCCCAAGTCAAAAAGCCTTCTTACTTTTTCTTTTAAAATCAGCGTTAGTTTCATTAGCTCTATTTCTATTTTTTTTCCCGACGGTAATAACTGCATTTTTTTTTTTTCTGGAGGCAAAAAGGAAAGATAAACAACCAGCTGTTATGGGTTGCTGTGCCATCAGCTGGTATTGCAGGTTTTTTTCACAGTTAATTCTCCATGCCGTATCTTCCTACTTTTCAATCGTGATACAATATTCAGCTTACGTCAGTATCATCAAAATGATTTACATTTGCTCTAGTGCAGTGTTGAGTTTTAATTATTTGTCAGAAAGACGAGATGAAAGAGAAAATGGCTTTATAATTTGAGGAAATCATTCTTTGCAATGAAGCAGAACTTCATGTGGTTTCCTTGTTTAATTTAATCCCAATATTTTGACCAAATTTACTTAAGTGTTATCAGTATTTGCTATAGCATGAACTTGACTAAAAGTGATGTGGTTTTAGTAACATAAATAAATAATTTTAAAGAAAAGGATTTTAGTAGCTCCTGAGTAGCAAGGGAATAATGCCCATAAATCCTACTTTTAATGGGTTACTTTTATTTTTAAAATCAAATGAATAAAAGTCCATAAGGCTACCAATTAGCAGAAAACTCAGTGTGGGTCTTTTGCCAGGTAGTCTTTGAGGATTATATATATGTATATATAAAATCTCTGTGTATATGTACATATCTGTCATGCTTTTGTCTGGATTATGAGACATTTAGTATTTTTTGTCCTCTTATAATCCAGGTGTGAATACATTTAGCAGGTGGTGAGGCTTTTAACAGGCCATGATTTGGCTTGAATTAGAAGACAGACAATCTTTGACGTCTAGTGAGGCTGAACAGGACTTTGTCGATCCAGCATCGCTGGAGTTCTACTGCATATCTCTTGCCAGACTGGCGTTTCAGTTCAATTGGAGTTATCACACCAGGTTGGCAGCATTGCTTTTAGGTAGAACTGGTAAGTACACGTGTGCTAATTGAACTGGCAGCTTTGCCCCAATACTCCTGGAAAAAAAAAAAACTCACAGTTGCTTCCCTCCCACATGATACATTTACAAAATCCTTGTTCTATCAGTTTTGGGTTATTCTTGTCAATGTTCCATCACTCTTGCCAAGCAGTGCTTATAGCAAGTTGTCTCTAGACGGAGGCCAAGGAAGAACCTTTTCATGCTTTTGCATGCATCGCTGTGATTGAATGAGAGCTGTCTCACTGCTGTGAGTGAGCAGTCTGAGTGGCTTGTAATCCTGTTCCCACTGGTCCATGAGGAGCAGCAGGCCTTGGAGAGAATGCTTTTAATATGTCTCTACCTGAATTCATTTTTGTAGGCCAACGGGGACAAATTTCCAAAGACCTTGTACCCATCTCTGTCTAAGGGTGGGAAAAAATCAGAACTTAATCGGAGCTTTTGCTTCGTTTATAAAACGGAAAGAGGTATTCATCAATGGGATTAAAGCTTGTCCCCTGGTGGGTTTATAAAAGCCATTTATCATTAATGTAATCCAATTATTTTTGCTGTGCTTACAGATTTGTCTCTTAATTTATTCATCGCAGGTGTTGTTAATCAGTTATTGGCCTGGAGAGATTCACTTTTAACAAGTTACTTCCTCATCATGGCTTAGATCAAGGTGAGATGATTTGTGAACCATTCTTTTACTTTGTGTCTGTCTGCATGTGGAGAACAGTTCAATTATTGAACACTTAATCTAATTTAGTAACTCAATTCACAAAGTGAAACACATTATGCAGTATGGGTCAATTACAGACAGACTGATGTTTTCAAGATTATATTTCAGTTTATGATGATTTTTTGCATACAACTACTTCAAATACACATTTAAGATTAGAATATTACACCAGACCATTAAAAACCATTTTAGTACCTACTCAAAGGTTGTTGTTTTCAAATGTAATTTTAATCCAATAAACAAACCTTATTGGAAATTAAAATTTCTTAAATAAATATTAGAATTTTTTTTGTTTTTCATTAGTTCTCATAAAATACCAATCTAAAAATACTAACTAAAAAAGATCAGAATAAAACTGTAGTTTTTACTTCTACTCAAGTAAAAATATATTGAGTAAAACGTTTGGCTGCTCTACCATCAGTACCTTTTGCATATATATGTAAGTGTGTGCTATTAAATGTGTATTTGATATATATTTCCGTTCTGCTCTTGTTCACTGTATTGAAACATTCAGTTGATGTAAGTTTCTTGAGTCATGCAGTGCAGCAGTTAAAGTGTCTGTGGGAATTGGCAGAATTGGTAGCAAGTATTGCGAGAGCGACTGAGACAGACGGTAGCAGACGATTAAGGTCCAAAGTTCACCAGAAGTGGGATTAAAATAACAGTCCCTTAATAATAATCCAAGTATGCAGGGCTCTATTTGGATTCAATATTTGGTTCGATATCAGATTTCTAGAGCAATAAATTTATTTTCTAAAGTAATATAGTTAGCGGGTTGGAAAGTCTCTAACTGTGTTTTCTTTCCACACCAGATATAATAGTTTTTTCAAGTTTCACCGAAAACTGTTGGATTATTTCACTGATGAAAAAGAAACAAAAGCAGGGAATATGTGGGTCGATTATAATCGATTTCATCTTCACAATATTCAGCAATAGTAGAATAATTGCATGTTTCTTAGATATTGCAGACTTCTACCCAAAACATTGCGATTGTAGCATAAGCCCTTAAGAGAAACATAACGTTATTTTTATTTTTTTAACTCTCTTTCAAGATATTGTGGCACACTTGGCTTCTATTTATAGCAAGAGAGGAAACAGGCAGAGAGAAAGGGAGACACAGTAAAGGTTAAGAGTCAAACCTTGGATTACTTCTTTAAAGATTAACAGCATGGGGCTACTGCTAAGCCATGTGTCAACCTGATGAACATAAGTTAAAATCAAGACCAGCGTTGCCTTCTTTCAGATATGTTTATCCTCCCATCACATTCTTGTGAATCTGCATTGCGCTTTAAAGGTGCGTGCAGATATTTGGTTTTCCATAAATAACATTCCATCTATGCCTTTCTTAGAATCTGATCCTTAACTATTTTGAAGAAACAGTTTGTAGCTCTGCTAACACTTTATGATCTGGACCAATTAGCATTGAGTGACAGATGGGTGGAAAATACAGGTTGTGAAAACTTTGGATGGCTGTTACTATTTTTCTTTTGTGCAAAAATACAAGTGATTTTCAAACAGCACTTTTTACCTCAAACTGTCATCCCTGTAAGCAATACAATGTTTCTGTTATTTTTTTCACAATAGTGTTCTGTTTTATGAGTTTAGACAAAAAATATTTGAGAATTGTGTGGACTTGTAAAAATCATTAGTGTTTGAGATGTCTATTGACATTTCAAAATGACCCTTTTATCAGAGTGGATACAAACACACATAGATTTATTTGACTGTGTTGCTGCCTTACATTGTGCAGTAACCACTGTGAATCATATCAGGCTTTGACAATACACATCACTCAAATAGGGTGCAGATAAAGTTTGTGAGAGTTTTCCAGCACAGAGAGAAGACATTCCCACAGTTTGATGGCCGAGTTGTGGCATATCAGTACCTCAACCCTAAACAATATCCATAAACTCTAGATTATTACCGTAAGATATACCAGTTCTTTACCTCTTTTTTTTCTTTTACATGTGACATTGCAATCGGACCTGCCATTTTATAAGGTGCATTTTACTAACACCAAGCAAAATACAAATTTTCTGTTTAAAAAAAAAACAAACAGTTGTACAAAAACAAAGTATAGTGTGTGAAATTTAGCCCCAACTCCTTGTTCTTAGTGACAGGAGTGACACGGTGTGGTTGTCTGCTGCTGTAACCTTTCTGCTTCAGAGTTCAGTTTTATACTCTGCATTTAGAGATGGTATTCCACATACATTGACTGTAACAAGTGGTTATTTGAGCTACTGTTACCTTTCTATTCACTTGAACCAGACTGCCCATTTTCTTTTGACTTTTCACATCAACAAGACATTTGTGTTCACACAATTGTCGCTCACTGGATATTTCTTATTTTTTCGACCGATCTCTGTCAAACTGGGAAATGGTTCTGTGTGAAAATCCCAGCAAATCATCAGTTTTGTGAAAAACTAATACCAGCCTGTCTGGCAGCAACAATCATGATACATTGAAAGTCACTCAGATTGCCTTTTGTCACCTTTCTGTTGCTCAGTTTGATCATCAACAAGCTTTCTTCAACACATCTAGATGCCTAAAAGCATTGAGTTGTATGTAAATATTTTTTATTTATATAGTACTTCATAGATAAAACCACAATGTTTCTCAGATACCATAAACATTAGAAAACAATTACATTAAAACATTAAAAAAATATATAAAACTAATTGATGAATAATAAGAACATATTTTAAAAAAATCCAACTCTGTAAATTTGCTGTTTGTTCATAAGGAATGAGATGGGTATACCTATTAAAGTGGCCTGAGCCTCTTCTGGTACAATGAAAAGCAATCAAATATGAGGAGATGGGGTTGTCTGAAGTTGATTTCTCTCACACAGTCTACAAAAGTACTCCATCGGCTATTGATGTATTGAAAATAGATTAAAGAACAGATGCTGATTGTCGAGTGCTCTGTTAGCCTGCAAGCGTGTGTCAGAAAACAGTGAGGCGGAAAACTAATTACCAAAAACAGTAAACCTTTCATGGCTAAGACTAGATATTCTCACAGAGCAGCAGAAATTTGACATGTAGCGATGGCACAATACTATATATATATATATAGCTTGCACGGTCAATGTTTCTGAATTTATCTATGTTTCCATTAGAGCTGCATAATATGTTGAATTACAGTTGTCACTTCAATATCAATGTGATAAATTACATTTACAAAGGTCGACTTGGATGCAATCTTTGATGAGCTGATGTTTTTAAAGTACTATGCATTCATGCTGTGCACAGCAATAATTTATTTGGGCATTTGGATGGAGTTTCCCAGCTCATGATGCCCATACCTGATAAAGCTTGGAGTGACTGACATAGTAAAACTCTCAGAAAGTGGTTGAAACATTGTGATGATGGGGAAAAATGACATTAATTGAGGTTAATTGCAAGCAGTTTCATCACTGGAAATCCTCCCATTAAGTTGAAATGGTATATTTACCAGTATCATTTAGCACTAGATGCTACACTTTAAAACTTGAGATCAAACTGTGTTTAGCTGAAGCATCATATAAAGACTGTAAAGACAAATCACTTCTTTCCTTCAAGTAACCCTAAATCCCCAATCACATCTCACTCAAGTTTTGCTCTCTCTTCTAATCCTTGATCTTTGATGTTTCCTGCAACTTATAAAAAGAAAAATCAATAAAATATATGAGGGGAAATGCCCTCCTCTTCCTTCATCTCGGCTACTTTGAACAAACCAAAGCCCACAAAAGGTACCAGTAGTCATTCCACTGATCTCAGAAGTCAAGAAAAAGAAAACTTCAGTCACTAGGTGCAAAGACCATCCCCTCTACTGCGCTCATGTATGCCCTCAGTAGTTCCATATGCCCGGTGAGCTGCCAGGAGACTGGACAGGCAAGCACAGTGACTGCCAATCTGCAGATGCAGTAGCTGTCTGCTCATGCATATTAAACCCACGCCACCTGCTCGTCGTACATCACGCCCTGCATTCGCAGCCCCAGGAATTTTAATCAGCTACACTGACAGGAAGCCACTCTCCGGTCCACGTAGGTGAATCTTTTCAACTCCTCCCCCGTCCCCTCTGACTCTATTTTTCCTGCAGAGACGGCAAGGCATCCTGCACTTCAGATTTCCTGTTGGGTGGTTGAGTGGCAGGGAGAACAGGGGGAAAATAAATGACTGCTGTGCTTTTAAAAATATGATTATTTTCAGTTCAGTTTGGGTAGCTTTATCAGATTTTTTCGCCAGCTCCTCTTCTGCAGTCGACCTCATGGAGAGATAAATTGCTTGCATCTTTTTAAATTATTCTAGAAGAGAAAGTATACTTAAAACTTATTTTCTTCTTTTTTCTAATGCCAGTGCTATTAGATAATTTTACATCCAACTGAGTTCTATTAAATATTTTGAAAAGAAAAGGGAATTATCACTGTTTTCATCTTTGAAAAATATTTCAACACCAACAACATGACTTTGCAACTCACTCACAAAAACTGCCCAGCTTCAGTCATTATGTCAGAAAAGATGTTACAGTAAGCAAATGAAGACACAATTAGGTACCCTTTCTGACTGCAGCTCTCCGTCATTCTGCCAGTTTATGCTGGCGCAGCACATTCCTCAGGAACCCTCTGGATGAATTTTTTATGCCATCTTTTTAAATATAGCCTTTTTATAAAAAGGCAGATGGAGTCAGGCACCGCCAAGATGGGACAGAGTGTCCTATCAGTGGTCTGGTAACAGTTAGCTGCACATTAATAGCCAAGCCAAACGTGCCATGCTTGATTCATTATATTTTGGCATTGTTGATAAGATGCGCTGCAAATTGTGTGGCATATTAACAATGTGATATTCATGAAAATAAATATTTTCAATGGCACCTGATTTGTAGAGTCATTGCCAAAAGCTGTGGCAATGGCAACTTTTGGCAGATGTTTTGTGGCTTTAACATTTCTTTTATAAACAATATAGTATGACTTAAAACATTCCAGAAATTTGAAAGAGTTCTATCAAATGCACTTAATGTATGCAAATTGTCAATACACAATTTCTTCAACTTATTCTGGCATGCTGGATATCAGGCTCTTAGCCAAATAGCAGCAGATGGTGACCTATTCTTGTCTGATTAGTGCTTGGAGTTAAACTCAAGTTTTTTGGTTTGTGCTCATCCATTGGTTTTGTTTACCTATTTATTTCGGGCGGGTTGGGATTTACCACAGACTCTCACTTCGATCAGTGTGGATCTCCAAATGGAAACTGGATTGTTGGAAAAAGATGTTGGGTATCACTCTGTTATTCATGACAGTGTCTTTGAACAGAAGGAGGGGTTAAGAAATTTCTAGAAGCAACATAATTCTTTAGCAAACCCTTTAGAAAAAGATGGTCTCAGCCCATTTGGGAGTATCTTTGGTACCATGCATCCTTTTTTTTTTCTGCATGTGCGCCTGTTAACTTGAAGTTCTCAATATGACAACCGAGGCTGGAACGCCGCGAATACATCCACGATAAACCACACCAGTTTGTTCTGAAACCAAAACACAAGTTATGTCGGGTGTGCATATGTCTGTGTGCGTGTGTGCCTGCATGTCAGCACAGACTTTACTATGGGACTGCGTACCTACATATGACGGCTCCTTCGTCACAGTTTGAAAAAAACAAATGTAAAAAGAATCCCACACAAATACCCATCAGATGTCCAGATGCATTAAAACGTTGTCATATATTTAGTTAAGTTGCTATCTGTGTTAAAAAGCAAGTGTTTGCTTGGAACAAAGTTTAAAAAAAAACTACTGAAAATTCTCACTACAGTTCTTATTATATCTGCAAAAATTGTTGCCACGTGAAAAAAACAAGTTAAATGTCAAGACATGCATTTGCTCATATAAGCCTTCATCCTTTTAACTCCCTTTTACAGCTAACTACACTACAATGCTCTTCAAACATACCAGCTTCTATGTTTATGCAAGTTCTACAGCTGACATGAATGCAAAATTTATAAAAAAAATAACTAAATAAATAAATAAATGTTTGATGAAAGTCTACGTTCATCAAAATAGCTCTAACATTGACATTTGAATACATTTCCTTCTGAAGTCATACCATTCTGGGATTTCTGGCCAGAAGTTTTGGGGGTATCTAGTCACTGCTAAAAAAGGTGGAGGCATATTTATGTATAAACATCATGTCTTCTCTTTATTGTATAATTCAAAAGATAAGTCATACCCCCTATCCACAATGCTTTTATGTCTTGTAGCATGTTTCTGTGAGCATTATGCTTTTCATTTGTTTCACACTCCAAACTCATGATGACTCTCTTGTAAATTCTGATAAATAATTCACAACATCCTCAAGCAGCACCACAGGTATGTATATTTCAACAAAACACGAGATTGTTTTAATTCAGCTGTCATCTCCTTCTCGTCATGTGTCAGAATCAAAATTTAAATTTAATATATTTGCTTTTGCAAAAGTACTAAAGCGCCCATCTTGATTAAATATACATTTGTTGTATCCGGATTTATCTTTCTGCTGCTTATTCTCTTATTTGCTCTGTAAGTAGAGATAAAGAGAATAAAGTGCATCACTTTACAATTGGATTTGTGGAGACACTCATCCCATTCTTGATAGCTTTTATGTGTTTCCCCCAGAGAGAACGACTGTATGTTCGTAGCTGTTCTGACAGCTACATTATACCTTAGTAGCTTAACTAATGTGATGTATGGCAGTAACTCTCATTTTCCTGAAATAAACACATTAAATAAACATACAAATCCACTTTGAAACATAGAAACATGTAATATAGTGTACAACAGAAACACTGTATTTGGGAACTAGAAACAAGAAACTAAATGACATGTTTGTTTCATTTTATGAGACTATAGGTAGTAACATCATTCTGTCCCTCCTGGTGGTACATTATGTTAATTACACCACAAATTACAATCAATGAATCAGGATAAATTATCTGTCTAGTTCCATATTACAGCATGTGGGCTGCGAAGACAAATTAGCACAGGAGAAATTGTGTCTAATAATATTGGTCTGTCTTTGAACATTCTTATGAACATCATTGCTAATCCTGGCCTTACAAGGGAAATCAATAACATTTGGCAGATTACATTCATAAACTGCAACAGGAGACCCTGCAGACTAAAAACAGAGTCTGAGTCACTGCTATGATTCACATTTCTATAGCTGACTACAGTGTGAGGGAAGAGTAATCCTCAAAAATGTTTAGAATCGCTAAATATAACCAGGAATTCACACAGTCTGACCATCTATCAGTTTTATGTGAAATATTTATTAAATAATTATTTTTTTTATTGTATTATTGATTAGCAGCTAATCAGAGACCGATTATCTTGGTTTCGAGATATATCAGGTTTTAAAAGGTACACCTTCAAACTTAAAAACTTTTTGATCATCTAATGTTTGAAGACCTTTTAATAGGATGCCATTAAAAGTACGGGAGTGAACCTAGTTTTCTCTGACTGAATGGAAGACATGCAGTCTTCAAGTGTTTGCTCAGATAAGCCTTCATCCTTTTATCTCCTTTTAACAGCTAACTACAGGCATGCAGTCAGAAGACGCAAAGATGTTCCTTAGCTACATCTTTTTGAGTCTCCCCAACAAAAATAACTATTGAAATACCATCAATCATTCATATTAAGGTCACTAATACTAGTCTAAAACAACAATAAGCAAGCTATGAGTGGGATGTCTGAAATAACCACCTGCTGGTTTTACCAGAACTGTCAACCCAAATTATTAATTGCCTAATAATTTTTTGGAGTCTCCCAGTGTGGATGAGCAGAACACCAAAACTGCATAAAACATGTTTGTTGAGAACCTAATATAAATCGTTTAGAATGATAACAAAACAATTTAGATATATCAGTTTTTACAAATATGTTTATATTTTTTACATGCATTAACTGTCTAAATAGTGAATATGCAGGGTGTTTAAGTCTTTGAGGTGGACATCACCCTAATTTTTAACTCTCTCCTCAGATTATTGGATTCAGTCAAGTGAGAAAGTAAATATAGCTTTCAATAAGAGAACAATGTGGTGAAATTAAAAGATTATATTCAACCTAAAAATGCTAAAAATCATTCTGTTTTTGGCTGTGTGAAGAAATCTGAAAACTTGTTTGGTTATTCTGTTTAATAATGCACATTGTTCAGCTCAAATCCAGTTTGCCACAAGACGTTTTTGGGGACAAACCATCTGCCTTCTAGTATGTGCCTTGCTCAAAAACACTCTCCCATACATCCTTAGCTTCCCTGATGTTATTGCACATTCAGGCTGTACCTGACAGTGGAGACGCTGCTCCAACAGAGCTGTCGTGCACATCTTACAACAAACAAGCTGAGCCTTCTGGTCCAGCTCAGAACAGGCAATTTGGACTCTCGGTGCAGACTCTCGGCTGTGCTGTTTCACGGATTGTGGAGTGAAATTTCACAATCTGCTTGCACTGTTTGCTTTGTGGTAGTAGGGAGGGGCTTGGGACTGCAGGGGCTGACTTGTTATATGTACAGTCATCATTCATACTTTAATCAAGAGTCACCTGAACCGGGGTCAGGAGATAATGTAGATAATTAACACTGTTCATTAGGGAGTTGACTGGCTCCCTTCAGGTTCATTGTATGTGTAATGTCTACAGGGGTCTATCTTATTAACCTCTCTGCTTTGGGTGTAATAATGTGAAAACTATGAAATACTGTTCAAGTTATCTAAAAATTATGCCATTAAATAATTGCTTGACTGAAGTAGTTTAATGGCCTAGAATTAAAAGAAAAAACTCAGCTTTTGAATACAATCTGCTGATGAAGAAAAGATATGGATTTTCTTCATTAACAATGATTCCTATAATTTTTAATGATGAATATAGGGGGAATAAATGCAGACTTTTCAAACAAGTCCCACATTAGAGACCACCGGGCCGCCACAAGTTGGCCAACGGTGAAGGACAACATGTGACGAATGTCCCTCTAAATGCCTGTCATCAAGCTGTCATGGCGGCCAAGGCCATGTGTTCCTCAAGCCTGCTTACTAGCAGCGTCTACCACCTTTAACCTGGTCAGACACTATTTGTTTGTGTCATGTCAGGGACAGAGGGTCTCCCAGGACTGTCTGTCTTGGTGATCATGCGAGACACATATGATGGGGCTTGTGATACACAACAGTGTTCACAATCTAATGCAACATAGACTGAACTATATGATTTTGAATATTAATATAATTCATTCACTGCCGCTAATGTTTTATCTTAGTTTTCATAATCATCTATGCAGTCAATAAAACCATAAAGTTATATTTTCTTTCCTACCCAAGCACAAATATTGAGTTTTATCTCGGAAGTTTGACTGGAACACATTTTGTTTATAACCATTTTGTTTATAACTGAAACTAAACAGAATACACGGATGTCATACTTAATACCAAAAGCAAAGTGACATTTAAGATTTCTTTCCAGAATAACTTGTGGTTTATGAGTTGAAGGATTTTCAGTCACTTCAGTGGTTAGTTGTCTGCCTTGGTTTATTTTGGTTATTTCTTAGATTTGGCATTCTGTGTCACTGTAGTGTTAAGTTCAATCTGTTATGAACAGTTTTTTATTTTTTTTATTTCTTCAATAAAAAAAGAGTTAAACGTAAGAATTGTAGCCAATTCTTATATTTAACTCTTCCTCTTTTCTTAGACTTACCTATTTTCCATCCAGTATTCAATCTTGCCAGTATTTAGCCCCTTGTCTTCTTTCACATTTTTTTTGTCAGATCCTTTCCCTGAAACCCCTAAAGGTTTATTCTTTATTTTCATTCATTGAGAAAGATTAGGCAAAAACTGAATAGTGACCTGTAAAACTTGATTGTGACACTTGACTGTACATTCTTTGTCTGCTCTGTCAGCTGTAAACAATCCATCCTGGTATCCAAGAGGCTGGGCAGTTACAGGAAAAAGCAGTGAAAAAGCAGTGGTGCGGTTTCTTCATAGGGCATATCTCTAAGCTATGCTCAGCTAATGGCTCTTGTGCTCAGCCTCTATCTCCAAGCACAGTGCCCACTCAGTCATGCAGGTTTTCCTTTTATGATCTTCCATACATCATCATAGGTTATCTTCATTTTCACTGAAAACAAAAAGAAGCACCTTCAAACTGAGAAAATAATAAATGTCCATTTCTTATATAAAGCCAACAACAAAAACACATACAAGAAAAGCCTTTGAGATTTTATTATTAACATTTTCTGGAACACTATGCATTCAGAGCTAATGTCAGGAAGCGGTGCTTTTAATTAAAATTATGACCTTTTTTTCCTCATGCTTATCAAGTAGATATAATGCCAGAACCAGATAAATGGAAAATATGATGCTGAGCTGAAACCCTGCTCCTTTAACTGTGTAAACAATTCTCTGAGAAATATGCCTCGTATTAGGAGTTAAAAATCAGATTTATTTTTTAAGACTTTAAGTGCAGTTAGTGGCAGCTGTCTTTATACCATAGAGTTACCATACATTACAGAAGTCTTAAAGATAGCAGCCCTCTCTGCTTTTCTGAAGATGCAGGATTTGGCATGATGAATAATACAGTGCATTATTCTCGTTTATACTCTTTCTATGTAACCGGTAATAAGAAATGGATGTAGACATTTGTTTTTGTCAGAATGTAAAACACAGGTCACAGAACATAATTACAATTTTTTGATCCTACTACAGAGGGTAAAGTTCTGCTTCAGAGGCGAAAGGACAAAAAAAGAGAAAGAAACAACAAATCCCAGTCATTTTCAAATCCTTGTGAAAGACAGTATAGCAGGAGCCTGTTTATTCTCCATACTCACTGCATTTTGTATTTCTCAGAAAATGGTTCTGTCCAAAAAGCAGCAGTGCATGATGGGTAACCAATCAGCAGGCTCTCTTAGGATTTTCCCTGTACGTATTGAGGCGCTCTTTGATGTGAGCTGCAGTAAACACAGCCGGTTCTCTCCCAACCAGCGTCTCTGGAGGGATGAGGCTCAGCACAAGAACACTAATGAGCACATTAGAAGGAAGCCATAGAACGAAAACTGCTACAGTTGTAAATGGGATTGTCTGCTATGTTGTCTATGGCAAGAATACTCTGGCTACAATGTGCAGTTGTGCTGACACGTTTTCATTTTCACTTAATTGTATGTAAATGAGCATTTGTGTGTAGATTCTGCTGAATGTGGGAACCTAGGAGGTTGGATTACATAAGCTCTGTCATGAAACTGATCTTACAAATTCATATTACTGTAAATTAAGAGAGTTCATTTGAACATAGATGGTATAAATATGATTATGTTTTCCACTGCAGGAGAAAATAATTACAACTGGAACACTCACCCCTTATTGTATCTAAAACCATTACAGCCCATAAATGTCAAGTTAAAATGTGTTAATAAATAAGACAAAAAGCTGACTCGAGTGATTTATGAAATTTACTGATAAAGCACATTAAAGCTGCAGCATGGAGTTTTGACTTAGTCTGTAAATTTGAACAATCACATCTAACAAGTCCCTCCTCCTTGCTCTCTGCTGCACTGTAGCCCCTTCCTCACAGTGGAGATTGCCATGAACATGCAGACTAATAAGCACTACAGGGCCACCAATAAGCAACAGCAACAAGCTACAGAATGAAATTTGATTTGCGCTATCACGAGTGATCCTGTAACCATTGCTATCTTATTTGTGTTATTAAAAGATAAAACAAATCAAGAAGAGATCCTTACTTGTAAAGCAGAAATGTGGCTAACTCTGGATTGGATTTGAATTCTTTCAGAACACCTAACTCCCTGCACCTCTAAAAAAACCACTCCGATGTTTGCTGCTATTATTTTGGGCTTGGTCTACGTCCTTCTTTTCAGCTTGCCTGTCATTATGGGTCTTCTTTTGTTCACCTGTCTTGGTTTTCTGAGCAGGTGCCACTTGAAAAATTAGTAGTTTAAAGGGAGCAAACAAATTTTCAAAAGTCAGTCAAGAAATTGGTGCTCTCCCCTCAAGGATTTTGTGTTCATGCTTTTCCAAGGTAGTTACTAAAAAAAACTGGTTATTATTCACTAACATTTCGTATATGGTGCTTCTCTTTTCTAAATGACATTGATAGTCTTTATTCAGATGTTGGAGAATAATTACCATGCATAGCAACATTTGTGACTTTTCTTAGAACCCAGTCAGTAGAGGAAATTGCCTAGAAAAATACCTTGGTCTATTTGGTGAAGAAAATTGCTTTACCAGCCTGTGCTTTGTCTCCTTGATAACCAACCATTGTACTGGCAAATGGCTGGTATCAGACATTTCAAACTATTAGAATATCTTGTTGCAGACTCATCACTACATACTGTGTGGACACTTTAAACTATAAATAGTCTATCCCAATGATTCTTTGTTGACACTTTCAAATATTAGCACAGCAGGGCTGGATATGTGTAATTTGATATTTGTAATAAATCTTTATTAAGGATTTGATTCCTTCATAAAGACAAACTCCCTCCAGTCCCACCTAAAACAACAACAAAAAACAGCAGCAATATTGGCCCTGTTTGATTTGATCAAGGTTCAATTGTGACTTCTAGTTATTAGTGTCAGAATTGCTACATAAAGATTAGTTAGCTTTTTATTTACATTGTAAATCTGATACAGACATTTAATTAGTTCACATTTATAGGTAGTCAATTTACTTTAACTGCATTATGAAAACTTTAGATATATTCTGTTATCTGTTGGATAGTTGAAAGCGGTTATGTAATTGAGTCCTAAAATCTTCTTTCCACTCGTCTTGTTTTTCCTTCAGAGTGTTGTGAAGCTAAAAATAATTAGCACATTGGGACCCCCACATGCTGTTAATGATTCAACCACCTTGGAAACAAGGTCACCCTAAATATCAGGTTGATTGTATGGAGGCGTTCCAACTAAAGACTTGGAGTTCATTACGAAAGATAAATTGTCAAAATATGAGTGGAAACTTGCAAAAAAAAAAAAGTAGGGTATATTATGGAATGGGATGTCCCATTAGTCCATCAGTTCTCGAAACCACACACACCTCCAAAAATTTGTAAAATCACATGCAGAGTCAGTTTGATCCCACTGGGACCACGCACAGAACAAAAAGCTTTAGTCAACCCACTGTTTGCTTTAACAGTTTGTAAATGATGCAATCCAAGGTGCTCTGACATAGAGAGCAGTTCAGTTTTCTAATAGAGAGGTGATAAAAGTGAATAGCTTCTTCCAGATCTTTGAGGTGTGAGGCTTCACCTTGGAAATGACTGTGCGCTTGCAAAAGCTTTTCTTGACACCTGCTTATCTGACATAAAAGAGCTGCCAAAAATCAAACCCAAGGTTTTTCTTTTTTATGATAGCAGAGCAGCTAAAAAGGGCTGAAGGGCCAAAAAGAAGTGATGCTTAACAATCCAGACCTTCCAACTTGAATTTTTCATGAGAAAAGATACGGGTATACTTTTGACACATGCTGCAAAGTGCAGCACTACATGTGACTGCAGAAACAGAAATTTTTTTTAAATCAGTTTGATTGGCTGTACAGGTGCACCTCAAAGGAATGTAAGACTGTTATTCTGTTGCTTGATGAATTAACGTATAATTAAGTGATTTGGTATAAAAGAAGACATAGCAAAGTTGTAGAAGATACTGGAAGTAGTAATTCAAAGCAAGTAATACCCTGATAAGTAACCTACAAGTATCCTTTGAATCTGCGATCTCCTGCTCGTAGATTTCTCCAAAAGTACAGAGGGAATCGGCAATCTGGATTGCCTTTGTGCTTCGGGGAAAGTGAAAGACGTGAAAATGATTTCAAAGAGTTGGGGATGAATCACTTTCCCACTGCAGCTGCCATTTATTTGCACATTTTCACCACTTCTTTTTCACATTCTGGCTCATACAGTTTGCTTGAGGCTGGTATTGTGAGGGCTTTATTGTGGAAATAATGGCTAGTAAAAGTGAGGTATAAATAATTTAAAAACAAGGTACAAGTTTGTTGTAATAAGTCAGCTTGAAGACCCATCCTAGCAGTACCAAAGAGGACAAGGCTGCTTTCAAGAGCTTGGTATCAGTACTGGTTTTCCACAGGAAACCAGGTGGAGAAGGTTTTCTTTCTGGAGTCATCAGGGAATTACAGCTCCAAACGTGTAAAATGAAAACGTTTTTTTTATTTTTTAATTATGTAATTGCTGCACAATATGTGCAGTAATTGCCCTTTTTCTAATGGTGGACATTTAAAGAATCCCTCATTCTGACATTGCTCCTGTTTGACAGGTGCTCATTCAAATGTGCCGGAGCAGCACTTGTTATACAGCAGCTTTTATTTATTTTTTTTTGCATCATTTCTTTGCTGTCACAGTGATGAAATGGAAACCCATAATACATTGACAGCTGGTATTGCTCAAGGACAAACGTATCTAAAGATGACTGGAGTGGACGCAGCCAGCGATGCTAAAAGAGGGGAGGAAATCCTTGAAGGTGTTGGCAGGATTTTTGCAGATTTTTTTAAAAGTTATTCAATCCCCGCTGTCTGTTTGCAGACCTTGACAAGCAACAGCAGACTGTTTTTATTGGACAATTTCAACTGGAAGAGTGTTCTTCTGTTTTGCTGGAATTAGCAGGGAGCATGTTAGATGTTGATTCACTTTTACTGGATGCTGAAAATGAATAAAAATTTTGCATCAGTTTTGTAAAGTGTTACAGGAAGACACTGCAAGACGGCCGGAAGACAGTTTTTTTCTTCAAGGTGATTGAATCATTAACAGCATATATGGGGGTCCCAATGTGCAAATTATTTTTAGTTTCACATTACACTGCAGAAAAACCAAGGGAAGTAAAAAGCACTTTGAAAAGTTAGAATTGTAATAATCCGGTAGAAACCACAAAAAACTAATTATCTGAAAGAACAGTATCTTGCAACTAACTAAATTGTAAAATCATATTTTCCATCACTACAAGGTTTTATATCCAAAATATTCTATTCATATTTGCAAGATTTGGGGCAGTGGTAGCTGTCTCCGGCAGCCTACAGACAGGCTACACCCTAGAGAGGTCAACAATCCATCACAAGGCTGACATTTAGACACGAGACGCACATCCATTCGCACACACACACACGCACACACACACACACACACACACACACACACACACACACACACACACACACACACACACACACACACACACACACGCCTTCACAATTTAGAAGCTTCAATTAACCTAACGTGGATATTTTTTGGGACTGTGGGAGGAAACCGGAGTAACCACAATATCCTGGGAAAACCCACACACAAATGGGGAGAGCAAGCTAGCTCCACACACAGAAAACCCTAGCTGAAATTTGAAAGCATGAAGCTCTTAGTTGGAAAGAAACAGTTCTAACCATTTACAATTAAATCATATTGAACATCTTTTCACGTTGAATTATTTTGGCAGTGTACAGGTAAAATCTAAGTTGATACTGTGTTGAAGGTAAACACCTTCAACTAAGTTGAAGGTGTAAAGGTAGACTGTACCTTTAAAGGTCTAAAGGTACAGTCTACCTTTAGACCTTTACAGTCTAAAGGTAGACTGTACCTTTACAGTCTACAGGGCCACAGAAAAAGCCATGGTGGCCTGGATTTGCCCCCCAGGTTTTGAGTCTGACACATGTACATTAGAGCAAGGTTTACAAACTTAAGAAATGAGCTTTCTTCATTAAAAAAAAAAAGTATAAAAAAAGCACATTAGATTTATTACACCTCTGCTTTACCAGGTTTTTTTCTTGGTATATTTCTTATAATGTGAGCACTGATGTAGCCTGTTTGTTCCAAGGAAAAAAATTATATATATA
>CAEFZX010012408.1:0-32174 GCA_903066825.1 Alfaro cultratus | reverse complement strand
TATATTATTTTCAGCTAGTGAACTAGTTATTTTATAGATTAATTAAACAGAGTGAAATATTTCAAGCCTTTTTGTAATTTGAATGACTATAACTTAAATATAAACACAACCCAAATTTCAGTGTCTCACAAAATTAGAATATGACAATACACCAATAAAATGCACATGTAAGAGAATGTGTACACACAATGATAACTCTCTTCTGGTTATGGTGAGTAATTTGCCAAAAGATTCATCATACAGGCATATGAGGGAAATTATTCTGACATCATCTGACCCCAGCTACTCCTGCAGTCTTTAGAGATGGGGTCATTTAGACCCGACTTACTTTTTGCTTGTGAGTAAAAAGATCCATACGAGGTCCAATGGAGTCGCACTGAACCCATGTGTACTTTTACAAGCTTTTTTTTTTTTTTTTTTTGTGGTTTCAGAGATTGACGGTCTGGTGGGACAACACCCCGTTTCCCCACTGTCCAACTTTGACATTTTCCATGCTCCTCCTGAGCGTCGCGTTAAGACCATGGGAGGGTTAAAACACTTTGAAGATCCTTTTTTTCAGTGCTAAAACACTCCCTAAAATACTCCTACTACATCGCCCCATCTTCAGATTTTTAGCATGTATTTTTAAAGGTAAACGATGGGTTGTGCAAGGAGAAGTGGAGTGAAATAATAATGCAGTCTGAGACATCAAATACGGAACTGTCAATGGCACCTCAAAAGAGGATTTAACAGTGGAAACTTATGCATGTGTGAAATAGTAAACTAGTGGGGAAAGGGACTGTGGAGGGAATAGATGAAAAATCAGAGGGAGGTGCAGACGAATCTGCTGTATGTCTTGAAGATTTACTGTAAGATTTCCTTTTGAAATGATTCACTGAAGCCACAAGTGCATTTGTCTCTGAAAAGCTGATGTTTTTAACAGCATCTGTGACCATCATTTGTGTCTTTAGTATTTAAATGACCAATAACCGTATTGAAGTGTATTTTTTAATACATTAACTTTGAACAACATAATTTGAGCAGAAGTTAGAGATTTTCATGTATGCATGTCCTATCGTGAACTATGCATGTCAATTATGGAGGAGGCCCCAGTGGTAAAACTAGTACTGACTAGGATTACTTAGGTGCACAACAGCCAAATGTAACCCAGGATCACCTGTTAACTGGTGATCCTGGGTTACATTTACATCTCCATGTGAGGTTGGCACACTATTATTTTTTATGATAACCGCCTTCAGTTGCCAAGTCTTTTTTTGCAGTATGTAGGTGTATAGTGCCAATTTCTTGTCGTAAGTCATCACTGAACAAAACACAAGTGTTTCTCCTTGATTGCTGTTCATTATCATACACTCAAATCTCTGAATAAAGGATGAAAGGGAAAAAAGTAATACTGGAGGAGACCTCTCCCTTTAAAACAGTAATTTGTGTAAAATCAGGCTTCTGGAGTATTTGATATGTCACTTAAGTGACTGTCTTTTCTGCCCAACATCTGGTAAAATTTCTGAATGTATTTTTAATGTGTTACCACACACACTATGTCACTGACTAAACAGGGTTTCAATCCAAATGGAGCAAAACACACATTAAAAGTATGGTTTGATGCTGCTGTGAGTGATTTTAGTGCTGCAAATTGCACTAAGTCATTTCTTCTTGGTAACAATGGTCACATTTGAAATTGAGTTAAATGGTAATTTTAACAGCAGCAATTCGCATGGAGCACAAAACCCCTCAATGGTGCTCAATTTGGGCCATTTCATAAGACCAGCAACTTCACAAATAAATAGAACTGCATATATAACAGTGTCTGCATCCAAATTGTCTAATAAATCTGATACATCGCTAGAACTATTGCATATATAGTGCAGTCACTTAACATAGAGATTTCTGTCTCTACTGAATTACAGCATGCTATCATTATTTATTCAAGTTTATATGTTAGGGTAGCTTAGGGTTTATATGTGGAATGATGATACGCTTAGATGTAAACATCTAAGCATACTCTTTTACATCTAAATCTTCAAAGGAGGTGTTATATTGTAATGCACTGAACAGAATTACAATATAACATGATTATTTTTTTGTAATGTGGAATTAATTTTTTTCATTATTTAACCTGTTTCATATAATCAAAACAATATGGAGAAATAGGAAATTTTAAAGGTCTCAGACTTGTATCAAATGACAAAAAAGAAAGACAATGGTCTTTATCCATAGTTGGAAAATAATTGACACAATTCTTTTTGTGTGTACTTTCATAATGTTTAAGTCCCAGTCCAATCATGTGGTACCTTGTATCCAGAATCAGTATTTTTTTTTTACATGATATTTTTTTCTAGCTTTGTTTTCTGTAGGACAACCTTAATATTTTATTCAAACATGAGGTTATTGAAACTGAGACCACTTCTCTAATGTTTTAATAAGAAATATGCAGAATATCTTTCATCTCAGCCATATCTTTCTCGCTTGTTTCTAAACACATATCTAACTCTACACAATAGCTACAGTCTTCAATAGCCTTGCAACTTGTTTCTGTTTCTGTTTTCATGCTGAGTTTCTGGCTGAAATGCTTTTTGTTTTGCTATCACTACTTCATAGTTACACTGCTAACATAGTTTAATGAGGATTTGGTTCTCCTTATTCAAATTTAACAATATACTTTGAACTTCCTAAAATGTAATGGCAATTTAAAAATGCACTTTTGCACAAAGCAGATGGCCTCATACAGAAAGATAGCAGCAACAGCTTATACAGGCTCTTAATGCAGTGTAAACATATCTGTAAAGATTGAAAATTATTCATGTATAAGGGAAAGCCTAATTTGTCAAATCAAAAAAAAATATTATGCCTAGACAGTTTTGCAAGCCATGTAAATATGCAAAAGGTGACAATGCAAAATGCAACTGCATGGAATATTGATTACTGCTAAATGCTGGTAAATGTAAAGTCACAAGCAACACACCATCTACAGTGGTCAGGAAATTTAATTAAATTAAAACCAAATTAGGTGGCTTGACATTATGAATTTTGTTTTTGGAGTAGTCATTTTATTCTTGGATTTTTGTGAAAGCAATGGATGTATTGACACAATAAATACAGTATATGCCTGAGACAACAAATGGCCTATCAGAGAGCTGCATTACAAAGAAATATGTTTTAATCTTGAGGAGAATTATCTTTCCACATAAAATATGTGATATTAACATTTATATGACAGTTTGTATTTAAAAATAAAGAACCCACGTGTGAAGATCATGGAGGATGTGTCAAACTGAGCTGCATTTCTGGATGCCTTGCATCCTAAACAGATGGAGCTTAATGAAAACTTAATCAGTTGAATTTGAATCCTAATAAAATAGAACTTTGATTGAATTTAGTTCTCTGGTGTTTAAACAGAACCATCTGGGAACTCTTTCATGTAAAATGTTAAGTAAAGAGCAAGAACTTAAAAATAGCTGGTGTGTGGTTGAATCATTGGTATACAGAGGTTAAAAAAACTGGATTAAGGAACAGTTACCATTAATGTTTTGGAACTTAAATGATGAATTCTCTGATGTTGGTTTTGGGTTAAAAGGAAAAAACAGCTTTGGAAGATAAATATTACAATACAAAGGAAGTGAAGCAAAAATTTATGTGTATATTTGATACATTTGAGGCTTTTCGTTAAATGACAGAAAGTAGACTTAATGTTAACATTTGCCTCCTTTTCACTGGCACTCAGCTATTTAGTTGAGCCCCCAGTTATTAATATGCTGTGATCAGCTAAGTCACACACTCAAACAGACATTCCCTTCATGTGACGTGCTTTTCACAAAACATTGCATTATTGTTATTAGCGTTCGGGCGCTGCGCCCAGCTGCTAGTGCTGGGCTGAGAAGCAGTCATTAAATTCAAATTGAGCAGTATTTTCTTTTGATGGTTTGGGAGCTCGTGCAGGGTGGATTCACACCGGCTTGGCAGCACTTGTTTATTTGTTTCATAAACTCAACTTTATTTGCTTCACCCTTATGAATGTGTGCTTTCATCAGACAGACACTTTAATAAACCTGATGCAAGATGTGAAATTGCTAACTTATTAGCATGCTATTCACCATTAGGCTCATTAGTTGAAAGCAATTTCTAATGCAATAGGGTCAAACAAAAGTGCAGCTGCAATATTCAGCCCAGTATCAAAGGAAAATCAGGATTACTCTGTCAATATGGAGACTAGATATACAATCACACATATTATGGATATTTAACAGTCTTCACTATAATGTACGTTTTGTGGCGATCAAAATTAGATTGTTGTGTCCTGCTTCATTTCAGCTTTCCTCACTCGCTGATCATTTATTTTCTTTAGATTGGCATTGTAATTTAGAGCGATATTGCTTACCAAACACAACTACAATGTCCAATTGACAGAAATATAAAACAATATTTTTAAAAAGGAAGATTTATTGATATTATAAGATTTCGCAACAGTACTGATCTGACTAGAGCCAAAATGCAAAGAAAACCAAATATGTTCTAAGATATTTCCAATAAAACAGAATGAACAGCTTAAGCATCAATAGTTCTACAGCCCTTAAAATCAGTCATACACTGTAAAAAAAATAAATAAAAAATAAAACGTAGATTTTTAAGGTAAAACGCTGGCAGCTGGGGTTGTTGAAATTCCACCATAAAAACAATTACAAGTAAAATATTTTTTTTGTTTTACGGTGAAAGGTTGGCAGCTGAGGTTGCCATAATTCTACCGTCAAAAAAAATTACGGGTAAAATCTGTTTTTTGTTTTATGGTAAAACACTGGCAATATATGGGGTTACCATAATTTCACTGTAAAATTACGGTAAAATACTGGCAGCCAGTATTTTACCGTATTTTCTGAAATACGGTAAATGTCTGGCAATCACAGCTGCCGTATTTCCTAATTTAAGGTAAATTACCGTATTTCCTAAAATACGGTAAAATACCAGCAGCTGTGGTTTTCCCTTAGTAAAAACGGCCCGACGGCCATATACCGTAATGCCTGAGTAAAGCATTACGGTATAATATTTTGGCAACCGTGACTTTACCAATTCGGACCTTTAGGTTTAGCTCTCTTAAGATTATGCCACAACATTTCAATTAAGTGTCAGCCCAGACTTAGACCAATTGCAATGCCTTAATTCATTTATTCTGTGGATTTGTGATTGTGTTTGAGACCACTGTGCAATTTATGTCTCAGTTTTGCCCAAACTTTAGCAGACAAACAGATGGCTTCAAATTTGGCTCCAGAACATTTTGTCATTCGGTAAGGTTCACGAATGACTCAGGAACTGTAAAGATCCCTGATGTACTACCTGCAGCCCTTGTCAGTGCTCCTCCACATTGACCGTTGGTGTTAGGGAGTTTGTATCCTTTTTTTTTCTTTTTCTACAGAGATGCCAACTAACATGCCAAAACTTGTAAAGTCAAAGAAGTTCTTGCTTTGCCTGTTCTCCAAACTTTCGATGGTCTGGCTATGGGATAAACTTTCTGAAATATACACATCTAGCGAGACTGGTAACTGTCTATCATGTTTTCCATTATTGAATGACTTTTCTTATTGCAAAATGATGAACTTTATCCTGCAAAGAAACAGACTTACAACACTTCCCAGACTGACGGGCAGCAAAAATGTCTTCCTTGTGATCGCTGCTATTGTCCTTCCACTTTGTATAAACACTTGCTGACACTAAACTGAAGATAATTTAATAAAGTGTGTTTTTTTTTTTTTTTTCCTGAAGCAGTTTGCTACTTTAAAAGGAAGACATGAAGGTTGTACTTAAAATTTCCACCGACTCTTGGATGGACTCTACTACAATAGATGCTTATTCTAAAACCGCACATACAATACATTGTTTTCTTTTGATATGAGCAGTTTTCTGCTACATCAAGGTTCAAAAAGTTCTACGTTTGACTTTTGAAAATGTGCAAATTTGGGGTGCTTGCAGGGTATATGTATGATTGAAACCCACATGTTTTTTTGGGTTTTTTTTTCTTTTACTTTCAGATGCAAACTGAATGAGGTAGCATCTCTCCCATTATCCATTCAGTCTAAGATGAGCAAAGCGGTTAACTGCATCTCTTCCCTGCCCCTTGTGCTTTGATCTTCTCTTGGCATTCCCTCAGCTCCAACCGTGTTTTCATCGGTGTGCATTAGCTAACAAAAGTAGGCAAAGAGTGGATAGATATCTCCCTGAGAATATAGATATTCCTACCTAGGGACTTCAAAGCATCCTTTGAAGTTGTGCAGGAGACAGCGGCATCCAAAGCAGAGAGGAGACGCTCTGCTGTGATACTATGCTGCGTCATTAATTCTTGACTGCAAGCACTCCACTTAGTTATTGAATGAGGTGTGACTTTGTGAATAGCGTTCTTTACAAAGTGATGATTTTCTTTGCCGAATGTGATTTTCTACAAAGCTCTGTCTCTATGGAACATTTCAGCTGTAATCTCAAGATATTTCAAGGTCAGGGAATCAAAGGAATCAAAACTTGAAGAGAAGCAGTGACAACTGTTTATTCTAAAACGATTATGAAGTTAAAAAAAAAAAAAAAAAAAAAAAAAACTTTTATTTTATCTTGTATGCAATAAGTTTTCTTATTATTAAGCAAAAATTAGTAACCTAACAATGTGCATTTGTAGCGCTTTCTGGTATCTAAGGCTAGATTTAGAGCTCTGGGTTCTATTTATTTAATGTTACATCCCAAGAAACTGGTTTCACAACATTTCCCATGAACCACCAGGTACTGATTTGTTATAAAGTATTCAACTTAGTTAACTGCTTATGTCTGACCCATAAATAATGAGATAACTTCAAATTTAACATAGACCACAAATAAAAAAAATAATAAATAAATAAATAAATAAATAAATAAATAAATAAATAAACAACAGGCTTTGACAAATACCTGGTTTAGAAATAGAGACTTTCCCTTCCTGTTAACTGCTTATAGAATTTTAAATTTACTTATTCTGAACAGTCCCAAACACAGACGAGTCCTTTAGTCTTAACAAAATACATTTAAAATAAATGACAGGTTTTAATTAGTGGGATCACCAAAAGATAAAACAAATGAAAGCCGGCATTATAGTCAATCAACCCCTGACCTGATACTGAAGACACTCACCACTGGTCCTTGATCCACAGTGACTGGTTTATATATAAGGTCCTGATGACTCTCTCCGTAAAACACGCCTCTCTTAGCAAAGGCAGAGGAAAGCGCAGCCAAGTCCAAACAGCGGGCCCAGCGCAGGCGCAGCTAGTCTCTCCCTCTCCACAGGCTCCTGTGCAGACCTCCAGCATCCAGCTCACCAAACGCTCCTACCTTCTGTTATCTCTTGGCGCTAGTGGACAGCAAGGTTGTTGCACCTTTTAGCCCTTTTGTCCCCAAAAATGGCTCACAAATGTTCCAGCAAACTCCACGTAGTCCTTTCGGAACCCCGGTTAGTCCCGCCCCCCAGTCAATCGGAATTCAGGAAGTGTGATCACCCAATAGCAACTTGACCTTAGGCAGAACAACCAAAAATATATATAGGCTACATATATACGCAGCACTGTAGTCTTTCATTCAAACTACACAATATTGTTCATTCTTAAAGTAACAGAACACAATATTTTAGCAAACCTTTTACTTCAACTGTTTATTTTCTTTTTAGTGAAGTCTTGTTCATTTCAATCTCCTACCAAAAGACTTGGAAATTAATATATATACTATTTTAAAATATTAAGTCAGATACATTAGTTATTTTTAAAAACAAAAACAACAACAGCAGCATATATTCCTGGGAACCCAGGGGGTTACACATTTATATAATTTTTGAATCAGATTTGTTCTAAGTCAGGCTTAGACACTAATTAACACAAGAGAGTTGTCAGGTCATTGAAAAAAATAAAAATAAAATGGGAAAATTGGGGAGTAAAACCTTTTCATTACTCCGGGATTGGATTTAAGTCATACACAGACAAAAAAAATAAAAATAAATCAGAAAGTTGAAAGAAAAATAACTGCAACAAAAATATGTTTTTTCTTAATTTTGTGTTTTAACTACATCAACAATTTGCCAAAAAATATATAAATAAAGAGCAGACGTAGAAATGCCTGTCATGACAAATTGGTGTGGAATTTGCAAGTTACATTTTAACATGTATTCTAACATGCTAATTTAAAACAAAATAACTATAAACAAAAACAATCAAATAATGCATTGAATCCTACCTTTCCAAGTTCCTTAATTTCTGGCACACTAATAACACTGACACATACACAGTAGAGCAGGTGCTGGTGATACACCTAAAGATAAGCAAGTTTGCACTGACTGACAAGAGAGTCCACCCTTTGATTATTATTTTTTTCTTTTAATAGTTGATATTAATGTAACTTTAAAAATAGCAACAAATTACAATACTTAAGCCAAATCAACTACTATGACTAATTCCATACTATATGAATGCAGATGTATTATAGAGACTGTGTTACATCTGTAGAAACTTTATAATCACTTCAAAGTACATTGTACTTCAAATACTTTGAAGTACAACGAGAAGAAATGGATATTCTGTATCAAGTTGAGTTTTGACTGTCCCTTTGTTTTGTCCGATTAGTGCTCATGGCGCCGACCTGGCTTCATCTGCCATGACCAAATTGAACAAGCTTTATAAAAGTAAAACCACGGGCAAGATAAGAGCTGTGAATATCATACCCTACAACCTAAACGTTTTTCATCATAAATTGGAGGGTTGACAAATTGGTTTCCAACAATGAAGGGACTTTGTCTGAAGACAATGAACATAAACAGAAGTACCAACAAAGCCCTCTTAAGAAATGATAAGAGCAGAGAATCAGTGAGGACCCCTCTCCTTTGTTCTTAGACCTATTATCACTCCAACCAGAAAGACGTGCTATCCTCAGCTTAGGTGTTGATGAACCATGTCATTCCAATTAGTCCAGCAACAAAAAACAATATGTTTTCAGTTATCTGTAGAAATGGGATCTGAAAAGCAAGACCAAGGAATTTGGGGGTTGGGGGGGACAGAATAGGATGCTGATAAACATTGAACTACTGAACAGAAGTTCATTTTCTTATGTTTCTTGTGACAAATTACGCTAACTGGAGATGCCAGATTAAGTTCTATGTTGATTTATCTTGGCTATGTTTATCTAAGATTAGAACTTGCAGATTCACTTGAAGATTTGGAAGTAATAGTGTATTATTAATTATTGCTACATTATAAATAGTTATGACAGCTGAACTTTGAGGCTGATTTCTAGATAACAAGTTGACTGATAAATTACTTGAATTAACAAATACAAACAGCAAAAAACTGCAGCGCTGTACTAATACTTAAATCTTTAAGGAATTTTTTAGAATATTTCTCAGAGATAAGTCATGGATCTTTAATCGTTGAATAAAAATACTTGTAAAAACTGGAATGTCTCTGTATGTATGTATGTATGTATGTATGTATGTATGTATGTATGTATGTATGTATGTATGTATGTATGTATGTATGTATGTTGCTTCCAGTGCAACCATGTGCTGGAATGGTGTACCTAATGAGGATAAGTCACAACTTTGTAGCTTAAATAGTAAATTATTTTAAGTTAATATTATTTATTTAATCACTTAATAAATTTATTTATTTATTCATTTGGCGTTTAGCCAAGTAAAGTTTGTCTTTCAGTTCAAAAATGAAAAAAAAAAAGAAATGTCCTCTTGTTTTTTATATCCAGAGATCTGTGTGGGGCTGTTTTTCAGTCCTCCAAGTAACGTCCTTGTATTTATTTTCAACCTTGGTCTCAGTTGCAAGCAGAGGAGCAGGCCAGATGGGGACTGGCAGGATTAGGTTTCATTTATGTATGCGAGTAAAGTGAGCCATTTCCACTTTGGCCTTGACTAAAGTCTCCAAAGATTACAAACCTTCAGAAACAGACAAAAGATGAACTCACCGTATGCGCTGAAATTAATTAGATGGTTATTCTGGACAGTTTCCACTGTGCTCATGTGAGTGTGGTTTTAATTTTTATTGGCACCCTTGCAGACTGGAATAACAAATAGACCATTTTGTATTCAACGTTTTGCTCCCTGCCATAAAGCAGCCCATAAATACACATTTTAGAAGCAACCTGACAAGTTATACCATTGTATACACAAACTACACAAAGCATGAATTTAGAAGTAGTCTTAGCTCCAAAGCAATTACTGTCTGTCGGACGCAATGTGCATCATTTGCAACTTTCTATACTTTATATTGTGTAGCACTGGATGCAAGTCCCTGAACAACCTCCAAGAATAATCAACATTTTTTAAGTCCTCAAAGTGGCAGTGTTCTGAAGCCAGTAGTTCTTTATTTTTGTGTGTGTGTCATGTTGTAGCTTTTTGCTGTTGTTAATATGTGCCTGAGGTGCACTTAGTGGAATCTTGAAAGTCATCATCTTGAATATGCAGCACAGGTGTAAGCATAGTAGCACTTTTCACCACTGCTGAAAGACCAAACATTTGGTATTTTCCATTCAGGGTAAGTAGTTGGTCCATTTCAAAATGATACAGTAGCATTCACGATATGCCTCCGGTGTCACCTCTTTTCTTTTTAGCATGTTTTCTATTTATATTGTAAATCTGACATAAATAAGTAATACAAGGCTTTTATAACAGTAACAGCAAGGAGTCCAGCCATGGCTGAACGAAAAATGAAAAGTCTACATGTTCGTGTGTGTTTAAGAGGGATCCAGAGGATGCATGCTGAGATATAGTATGTGTGTGGAGTGTTTAGAGGATGCAGCTGGACTGGATGTATTATTGATGTGTTGTTAGCACTCCCAGGGAGTTGCAGTCTCATTGCAAGGGGATTAAGAGACTAAAAGCAGTAAACCAGGGAAAGAGGGAAAATGTGCAGAACATGCTGTATCCCTCATCCACCTTGTTCTTGTCCCTCCAGATTATTTAAACCAGAAACAAAAATACATTTAATTAATATCTGAGCATCTCTTAAGATACATTTTCATATGAATACAAAAGAAGGAAAATATGTATGTACTCTATTAACATTTTATGTAATGGAGTTTGTTAATGTGGTATCCTAAAAGCTGAATACAGATGTATCTCTACATCTGTATTCATATGTAGTGCATCTCTACATATGTAGAGATGCACTAATTAGTGTGTGGATATTGTAAAATCTCCAGATTTTTAAAGTTCTCTCTTGCCAATATGAATGTTAATCAATTGGAAATTTTCTTAAAACAATCCAATATCAGTTGTAACAATGGACTTCATTTGAGAAATGAGTAATGTCATTAAGCCTTTTCAATTTGAACCGTACTGTGCTGCTACTTCCACCTTCATCTTCGTAAATGAAACAATGAATGACACCTACGTCTGGTCGGACTGTGTAATCCAGCAAGCAGTTGATGTGCTCTGTGTCAGGTCCGGTCTTCAGTCTGGTAACATCTGTTCAGTGTCTGGTCTTGTTGGGTCCTTGATTTCACATTCGGTAAGATGGCAGTGGCAATAGCACTCCCAGGGAATAGTTTCCTTTGCACCTAAAAGACCTTCCAGCACTGCCTGTCTCTGATGTTTCTTCTAGCTGCTCACTACCTGCGTAGACGCTTTGTAGATAAAAACTGTCTGCACGGCATTTGTTTTTAGATCGTAATGGGAACCACCACCTGTTAGATCTTTCATTAGTTTTGCTCAAACAAGTGACTCCATGTCTTCTGGAGAGAAATGTTAAGACAACTGTGGGTTGTGTTTGGTTCTTTCACACTGTGCTCTTTATTTTAATGTTTGGAAGTGATGCAGACTAGCCTCACTATTTTTTATTTATTTATTTAATTAAAACCAAGTCTGGTGGTCCTTTTCATATCTATTGTAAACCATAAGCTGAAAATTGTTAAATGTGCACACATATCTCTAAAACAGCAAAACATCATTTTGGTATATTTTTTGTGCTATGTGTTGATGCAAATCAGTTCACTGTTTATAACGCAAGAAAAAACTTATGAAATGATTAAGTTTTGACTTTTAGCAAATGTTAACTAATGTTCACTGACAATGATTTACTCAACTTGATCAGAACCATCGATTAAATAGTATCAAATCAAATATATATGTTAGAGTGTAAATGTGTGGGAAAGTGTATTCCATATAAAAAAAAATTAACTGTTGTTTTGAAGTTGTTTGTAGATATCTGCTTGCAAAACAGTCATGTCTCAGCACAGTAAGGAAAACAAGTTCAGTGTGGGGGCACCTTCAGAGGCTTGTCGCAAAAGGCAGATCTCAGCCTCCTGCCAAGCTCAGCCTGCGTGCACCGTTGAAGATGCAAAGACTTTAGAGGATGGGATTCAGTTCCCAGAATCCACTCTGAACCCATATTAAAGACTGACGATGCCAGACTGTACTGCCCTTGAAGATTAAAACGAGCAAAGATGCAAGCTGTGAACTAAGAAGGTTTCGCTGTGCCAGTGTTTAATTATTGACATTTCCAGAGCTGCGAGTAAGTTTTGTTAACTCAGCAAGAGAAAATACCCTAACATTTGCTTTAACCCAATTAGTTGCATCAGATCCAAGCTTTTTTCCAGCATTCTGTAGAAAGGACAGCAAGCAGTAAATTAAGTTTAGCCTCCTTTCAACCTAAAAGAAAGATCTCAAAGTGAAATCATGCTTTTGAAATGTGAAAAAAAGCTATAATTAAAAAAAAGAAATTCTTATGTAGCTACATACACAATGAAGACAGTGAAGCTGACCAGTTCATATGTTCATATAAAGAATAACTAAATGCAAGCAATAACTGCAGTGACTATGTCAAAACACATAAAACGGAAAAACTAAAAGCAGTGTCAGAGAGTAGGACACAAAAGTAAGATCATGTGTGCTTCAGTTGTTTTTGACTGACAACTGATGTGGATTTCTTCACAGACAGGGGTCTAAGAAGCTCACATCCTCAGGCACCATAATCCAAATATAATTCTCTTTGTGCTGTAAAATGTCTGTTGCAATTTTAAGCGAACCATGTTGCAATGAGACAGGTTTTTGACATGTAACTTTATTCTAACAAGCCTGCACAGCGTGTGGCCATCTCATGTGTCATTTCCTTTAGACTGTGCTCTGACTGACACACAAAGAGATGGCTCTGCCAAAATGCAGCATTTTTAGTGGATACCAATGAAGACTTGAGCCGTGGCAGCACACTTTGATTCTCGGCCATTGATGCGATTGCACTCAATCATGTCAACGATACTCACTGCTGCACCCCAGAAAACAAAGTATTTTTAAAAAATGTCTCAATATATGGATTATATACTGTTATACCCTCAATCCATTCTCAACTTTGACTGAATTTTCTTAAATTAATGTTGAGAGCTATATGACACTTCAATGATCCAATGTATCAATCTGAATATCACCAAAGTGTTTTCAAAAGTACTTTCCTTGAACACAATCTTACCCTACCCTAACCCTTGTACACAATAATTTTAGAGAAACATTTTAAATGTTTTCTTGCATATACACTCCCAAACAAGAGGTTCTCTACAGTTAACCAAATCAAGGTGTATATATATATATTCAGAAACAAGGTGAGCTATAAATAAAAGGTCTTGTTGATGTCACTATAAAGTGCACTGCAGATGACTTTCATCTGATATAATTTAGATACAAGAACGGCAAAGTCTTACAACAGCTCTGGTAATCTTAATAAAAAACGAAGAAATTGTTTTTTAAAAAGTCAGAGAATCTTTCAAACTATTAGAACTTGGTGACCTCTTCCCATTGGCAAACTCAATACAGCATCTGCATTAACTTAACCTTGTCAGTCTGTGGGCTTATTTCCAGTCCTGTTTATTCCATACATTTCTATTGCATGCAGATGGTAAGTGTTCAGTAAACTCAGTCAGGCATAACTAATCACTCCTGGAGATTGGTTTTTGATTTTGACAGGTAGCTCTGGTGGCTTGAGCTTATGATTATGTGCATAAATATCAAGACAAGCACAGGTTGCCACTGTCCTCATTTGGGTTCTAAAAAACAGTCTCCAAAGCAAGGTCACAACATTAAGCCCCCCTCCACTTTTTGGAAATGTGCTCTAAGTGCCAAAAAACAATATCAGAAACATTAAGCTACTCCTGCCCAAAGAAAAACATGTATATCTAGATTTTCTTTACTCTTTTTGGTCATGTTTTTTTATTATTATTATTGTTGTCATATGTGGGTAATAGGTTTAATTTGGATTGAGGGGCAATCATCCAGCAGTAATTTTCAACTATCTGGAATGGAATTGTAGACTAATACCCCTTAAACCATTTAAGAATTTTTCTTTGGAGAAATGATTTGATTAAGCTGTCAGAATGATTGCTGGACTATTGTTTCGCCAGACTGTTTCTCCAGAGATTTGTGTCAAACTCTCAAAGTAAATACAAACAAAGTGGAATTGTTGTAGTCAATGTCATTAAAACAAGATAGACAGATTGTTTCATTCCAGATGGAAATATATATATATATATATATATATATATATATATATATATACACAGTACAGACTAAAAGTTTGGACACACCCTTCTCATTCAATGGGTTTTCTTTATTTCCATGACTATGAAAATTGTAGAATAGATTGTAGAAAAACCTGACAGGGCACACCTGTGAAGTGAAAACCATTTCAGGTGACTACCTCTTGAAGCTCATCAAGAGAATGCAGAGTGTGTGCAAAGTAGTCATCACATCAAAAGGTTGCTACTTTGAAGAAACTAGAATATAAGGCGTATTTTCAGTTGTTTTACTCTTTTTTGTTTAGTACATATTTCCACATGTGTTNTTTGATGCCTTCAGTGTGAATCTACAATGTCAATAGTCATGAAAATAAAGGAAACTCATTGAATGAGAAGGTGTGTCCAAACTTTTGGTCTGTACTATATATATATATATAAACTACCTCTGAGTGTGAAGAGTGAGGTGCATGACTGTAAGGCCTAACCAATGTTTTGCATCACATAAAAACTCTTGGGAAGAAACTTGCATCACTCCACCAGCAAATTGTAAGGGGGATCTTTGAGCTTCTGCAGAGGAGTCTGTAGTTGGAGTTGGTGGAACTAAACATTGTAATTTTCTGAGCTAAAATTATTTCTCCTCCATTGAACTTTTATCACAGTTGAAATAAAAAAATAATACAAACAAAAGAGCAACAATCAAAAATAACAAGTTTTGTTTTCAAATTCAGCAATAAGAAGAAATATTTGAGGGTAACGGAGTAAAATGACCCTTTCTTAGGCTGAATACAAGTATTTGCTCTACTTTACAGTCAATTGTCCTACCAAATTTATGACTAGAATTATTGTTTGCTTTGCTTTTTATACCACAGTTTTCAGACCTACATGCAAATTCAACTTTTATTTTCATTTTTACTTTGTCATTTTGGGTTAAAGGGCAAATTTTTTGCCATTTTGGCTGGTCATCTTCAGGATAATGGGCACAGTCAAAGTCAACACTGAGCCCAGTGAGGGTCTTTACACAACAAATTACTGGATTTTGATACTGGCATGTTTGTCATGAGAAATACTGACAGCTGGCTTCTTGTGTGTTAGACCTTGCAAACATGCAATAGGTGAAAATATAATTTATATTGACATAGATCTGGTGTTTAAAATCCACTAAGAGTCCATTAATTTTTATTTGACTAGGGTAAAATCACAATTTTCTATTGTAGGATAATAATTTTATTTAAAATAACCTTTTATATCAAACTGATTTATAAATGGCAAGCTACTGTACTGGATTGTAGCCACATTGAACATCTAACAGCATCTTCTTCAGGCAAACTTTGTAAATGCATTATTTGTAACAGTCACCAAACCTAATATCAGCAATACTCAGTCTCAAACTGTTTGAGCCCACATTACACCCTAATGAAATGAATTCAAGCCTTTATTATGATAATTTTCAATTATGCTACATGCAGATATTCACTGATGCATTACCATAGGTGGCTCATTTCTGTTTTATGGTAATAGGATTGGTTGCATAGAAGAAAAGTTAAATGTGTTTTATGTACCGCTGTTTTTTAAAGGCTCAATATGTTATTTTAGTAGTGCATATGTGTGTGGAGTTTACTGGTATATATTCATGTGTTGTTGTACATTTGTATGTATGTGTGTGTAGGTGTGATGTGTGTCTCCATATATTTCATAGGAAATCTATAAAAACAAAGCTCTGCACTCTGGAGAAATCTGATTAGATAGCTCTGAAATCAAAATTAATTTGGGAGATGGTCCAGCTCTCCACCATTACCTGAGGCAGTCATTAAGTTAAGAAATAGCTATTCAGCCCCAGAACTTGCCCAGTTAATCTAAACTAGGCTGATAGATGTTTCTTTTGGCCACAAGTGAACCACTGATGTGAGGTAGTGGTATGTGAAATGCTTAACATCCTTAGCTGTAACACAACAAGCAATCTTTATTTTTATTGTCTCTGAAAGCAGGTTCAGTGCTACATGCTTAATTAGAACATTACTCGGGCTTCAGGGTTAGGATAGGAAAATTTATTTTCTAGTGCTACTGTCTCTGATACAATCAATAATTAGCTTTATCTTCTGAGGTAGCATGTTTCAAGAGATAGCCATTAGGGAGAAAGCCATACATACCAGTTCCCATTTTCTCCAAAAGAATAAGTTAAATTGAGATGTGTTCCTTTGTAATTAAACATATGTTCCAAAGGGACTTTAACTTTTAATAATACTCTCCTATCTTGTTTCAGCAATTGTGATGGCATGTACTGTGACATCATCATTTGATTAACTTGAATTTCTAGCAGCTAAAATGATTTAAGGAGTTTTTCAGAACAGATCCTCACAAAAGCTTCATGAAAAATTAAAAATACTTGCTTTATCTGCTTACATTTGATTTAATTTAACGTCTCAGACTTTTGCTCATGAAAAAGATAAATTTGCTTTCAAAATGAAGACCTTTTGTTTGGCCAAGGACACATTCTCTTTGGAATTTTGTGAAAGCTGTCATTATTTGAAACTGAGGTAGAAATCAAATAGTTTCTTTTGCCATTCCATAAAGCTTTATTTTAGGTATGTTATTTAGGTGTTAGTTTCTTTTTTTTACTAGTTTTGATAAATGAATAGTTTCCTCCAAATTATCCTTAATAAACAATTTCTTACTCCAGTGATCCACATATTTGAAAGCAATTTGTTCAACCTTTTCCATAAGTCTAACACTGTCACTCATAATCATGTCTGTGTTACTCAATGTGCTAATAGTGGAGAAACTATTTGTTCCACCATCATCCTTGGCCATGCTTACTAGCTTGAGTATTCATTGTATTACTGGCTCAAAACTCAACACAAAAGCCCAAGCTTGACCCTATAAGATCATCAAGCATAGTACCTTTCCCTGATCCGCCACAAATTTTGGGTGGGGCTTTGGCCTTAAATCTCTAGCTGTAAGTCAGTGACTTGATGCAGTTTGCTAGCTTCCTTGGACAGATTCTTTCAAACTGATTCAATGCATCGTTTGATAACTAGAATCAAACGGTGCAATGTACATCTTAAGGCCCTAGGTTGCAACGGCTCTATACAAATAAACTGAATGGAATTGAATACAATTAGTGTTAAAGTTGCATTATGTAACTTTTATAAAGTATATGTTTTTAAATTTTTTCCTGAAACTGTCACCATGCTGTTAAAGTATGCTATGAGACAGATATTCTGTGAAAAGATCATTCTCCTCCACCTGAAGAAATGCTCCGGACTTGACCAAAAACAACGGATCAGAGCAAAAGGCGGGTCTTGGGGCTGTCATGTCTCAAGTACTAGCTCCTAAATGGTGTGCTAATGATGGAAAAATAATTTACTAATGCAGGAAAATCCTTTTTATGCCATCATTGGTGGTCATTCTAACTAGCCGTAGCATTCACAACAGACTTTTCTAGCAGCAGCATAGCAGAGAGCAAGAGGGGCAGAGGAAGGGAGGGCTGACCAGCACCACAAGATTGTGATTGTCAGCACTAAGACCCTCCTCCTCTCTCTGATTGGTTGTTTTTAGTTAGCAGTGGGAGAAGGCAGAGGAGCTTTTTTTTTTTTCACAGATCTGTCTTCATCTATCTCACACCATACTGTCAACGTAGTCACAGTTTGAACATTATACTAGATTGGAATGTATTATAATATTTGTTTGAATTTACACTTAGCAAAAGAATTGCATGTAAAGCAATATTTATATATTCTCAATAATCAGGTGAAAAGCCTCTATTGCCACAAAAGACAATCCAACCTTTCTTTTGTTGAGTTTCCTTTCATAGTTTTTGACAGTAATAAACATATAACATATACATAGGTACAATTATTGAAAAAGGGGATAAGAAAAAGTGTCAGCGTCTGGAGTGAAAGATGAATGAAATGGTAAAAGCATATAAAGTTGTGCAGCAGTGAATTTGCAGTTAGATAATGAGCTTACCAAGGGGGCACATTAGTTATTTATTTCCAGAGCTTGTTTCGTTTAGAGAAGGGCACAGCAATTAGCTCTGAGGAGATGACATCCCTGTGTGCCCAAGTGCTTGGCTGGGAGGCAATACAGAGCCTTGTCTAAAATGCTAAACAACCTGTAGGGCCTGGCAAGAGGGGGAAGGGAAAAAAACATCACGTCTGTGACCAGCCATGACATCCTGAAAGCAGCACAGCCAGCTGGAGCTACCAATGGAGAGGGAAACAAACAGCAGCTGGCATGAAATTTGCTATGCTTGAAAAGAGTTGTGTGCAATGGTCTTAAGGGTTAATTTTGCATTTGAGTCTGCTTCTTTAGACGAGGTATCTCTTCCTTTTGTGAGAACCACTACATTGCTTCCTTAATTCTGGAGAAATTTGGCCATGTTTTTCATTATTTATCTCAGCTCTGTGAAATTGTAACAGTTAATGAATTATGAAAACCAACTTTTGACTTTTGCAGCCTGTGAATCCTAGGGACAAGATTATCAGATGCTAATTGAAAGACTATTTCACTACCCACATTGTACTGTGCTCCAGGCACTACGACATAGTGGCCACTATGTGGCCAGGCCACATAGTGGCCAAGATGACTTGCATCTTGGCATTATCCTATGTAGAAGCATTATAAGCTTGAGTAATTACATAGCTGTTGTTCTATTTATACAGGACTGGACAAACATTTAAAACTTGATCTAATTTATTTTACTTTAAGAGGGTGTATTGTGTATTTTTCAGACACATAGTGCCTTTTTATAGCACAACCTACAAACTGTGTAACTTTCAGTTGTTATGAAAGTTCTGCATGTATCAAAAATAACTTTAAAAAATTTGACTTTGCATTATAGTCGTATAGTCTTGTAATTGTCCTCTGCAGCTTTCAGAACCTCCTGCCCTTTCTGTTGCTCCCCCTTCAGCATGTCACCACAACAATCCATCTCTGCACCAACTGTTGATGCCATTTACAGCTCTTAGGAGTACAGCAGACTCACAGTTCTAGCAGGTATTTTTTTCATTGCTGCTGCCACTAGTCTGTTGGAGCTATGCGGGGGAGATATGAGTGAGGAATGCTCTGTGGAGCAGGACTGAAGCTTTGTGGTGTAGCTTTGGATAAATAGGCAGCACTCTGCATGAGTATGTGTTAAGCCACCCATAAATGGCTCTTACAGGTGATTCAAATTTTTCTAAAACAATGCATGAAGGAGTGAAAGCACTCCTCTGGGTATGCATTTGATGAGGGACATTTTAACATTATATAAAGTTCAAAAAGTTGATTTTGCATAATCTGTCTAATTCCCCGATTTATACATTTATTCATTAATATATTGTCATTTAAGAGATGGAAATCCACAACCTCTCCAGTGGTCTACTTTCACCTGATAAACTCTTTTGTCAGTTTCTGCATATTCTGTTTTTCTGTAGATTTGTATTTTTCTTTACATAAAAGTGTGCAATTCATTATTCACTTCTCTACCATAGTAACTGTTGCTATTTAAGGAAAAGGGAGAAAATCTACAAGCAGCCAATAAATCAAGGAAGCGTCTCTTCAACTAATAAGTGAGTATTGAGTGCAATACAGAAATAATATATATATAAAAAAAAATTGGGGAAAAATCTCTTACTTTATTCTTCAAGAAATATCTGATTTTAATTTGCAAAATCCATTCTGTTGGAAACACATTCAGTGACCCGTGTTAACATGAAAAAGATGATCAAAAGAAAAAAAACAAAAAAAAAAACATCTCTAATCCAATTTAGTACACTAGAAATTTTTGTTTGTGTTCCTTCATTAAACAGGGGATGTGCTCTAAACAAGAAAGGACAAAGCCTTTCTTTGAAATGTCAGCCTTCTCAGATATTAATTGGAGCTGAGAGCCTCCAATCAAGAGAACAAACTGATGTCTAGCAAGGTGATTTGTAATGAGTCTGGCATTGTATGCGGGTAAAAGTTTGACTGATTGAAATGACTAGCTGTGACTGACCCAGCTATAAATGTAGTCATTTTGTCCATAATAAGTGCAACATCCTCATAGATTTCTCAACTGTGTGATTTGACAATCAGGAGGTTAGAATTGTTGCAGGAAATTATTCTGGGAAGCATCGTCTCTGGTGAAACATGCATGCTACTTGACACAATTGCAAGACCTGAAAAATTAGGATAAATGGTATAATGATGGAATATAGAATATGCTATTAATGTTATATCGTTAATACCAGTTTAAGTTGTACTATATACAAGTTATACTAGTGAAGGTTAATGATGAACATCATAAAGTATATCCTTAAATGGAGATATTTGCTATTAAACCTTTAAACTCATATTGAAAAATGAGAAAAACATAATTTTTTGCCCTTGAATTGTTCTGGTAACCCTGGTAAACAGTCTTTTATTTCAGTAGCACTCTGAAGCATTTTTAACAATCCAGAACATAAACATTTGGGCTCATGTCTTGCTCTGCTTTCCGCAGTTGTGGCCGTTTCAAACTATTCAAGTTTTACTCTTATTGTAGGTAAGAGCAAATGTAGCTGACCAGCTATTTTCTTGAGCAATTTTCTGACTTCCATATACCTCATCTTCATTATGTGGCTCGTTCTCTTGGTGTTTCTCAGTTTGAATAGCAGATAAAATAACAGTGCCAGTTCATCACATTGCTCAGGGTATGAATAAGTTATGGGTTTTAAGTTAAATTTCTAGACAAGTTAAATATAAATTACTAAAGAAAAATCTTCAGTTGCATTTGCTTTATTATGATTTTGTTAAAAACATTGGTTCCTAAAATTCATATTCTTTCTCTCTCAATAAATATACTCAATTTAAAACAATGATATTTCAAAAATGTTGGGTGTTAAGTTAAGCTACTGCTTACATTAGTAAATGATTAACTAAATTACTAGATTAGTTATTTTTTAACGTCCTTATCTGGGTTTTCAGTAAATGTGCAGGGTGTTTTATACGCTTAACTTCATACTTGTATAGTAAGACTGGAAAAACACTATTACTTGCTTTGTGAAGGAGACATAAAACGGCTATTGATGACTAATGAACAAAGGACTTGATGTTCACTGAGCTCCTGCCCTGCAACTTTGGAAAACATAACCCTCTTAAATCTATCAGCTTTTGGCCAATTTATTACTATCTCCATATTTTCTCTTTTTTTCTAAAACTGTTTAACTGCTCAAAACACTTATATTTACAACTTTCAAATAATTATTCCGCTATTAATTAGATTTTAAGTTTCTAACCAATGCAAGATTTGAATACTGACATAATTATGCTTATATATGTGTGATTCATCAAACTCAATTACTACGTTGCCATCAAATTCTGATCAAACTTTTAATGTGTCACAAGAAAAAGAAAATGTGAATTCAGCATGTTTTCATCTACTGCTTTGGAAGAAATTGAAGTGTAATTAAATCAGATGTTGATGCCATGCCTGGCTGTAACAAACAAGATGCAGCAGATGCAAACTAGTACCACACATCTCAAAAAAATGGAGAGAGTCCTCACCTTAGAGCTGGAGGTGAGTTTTGTTCACAGACCCACCATTGCACATTAGGAGCTTTCTCTATGTCAAAATTTATTCTGTTTCCATCTCCTACTTAGCGCATTAACTATTTTTTTTGGAAAAGGCAAACAACACCTCAAGCAAACATTTAACCCTTTTTTTGCATAAGTGAGGAAGTAATTACATTTTTTTTCAGTTTCCATCAACCTTTTCTAGTGTGATACTTCAAAATATGCATAAAAATATTGATGGAATCATGGTTAATGATTACCAACTTGGAGTGCCATAATAAAGACAGGAAGGGGATGGGCATTTGGATTTTAATGTCCAAAAGTCTGTCAACATGTTTGCACATATTCAAAGGACTAACTCTAAGACATTGCAATTGCAGTGTTGTCTGATTTTCAATAAGTATCTGATTATTTTAAGTGTTTAAAGAAGAAAAAAAAAATTACATTGCACTGACTGTTATGAACTCTTTAAATTGTTTACGTTCTTTATATGCATTGAGCAAATTGACATTCCATTGTTTTATGGTCAACATTTGTCATATTTGATCTTTATTTTTAAAATCACTAAAGATATTAAATACACTGGAAACAAGCCTTGCTATTGTTACCATGATTTATCTTTCTTTTCTGCATGCTTCTCTTTTTCTATATTTTTCCATTTGATGTCAAAACACAGAGAAGACTCTAAAACTTTGCAATATGAAGGTCAGTTAAAAGACCAGATATGGTGGTAATCACTGAGTAACTGAAGGCTTTAATTAATATTTGCAACTACACTATTTTGATTTTACAAGCAATAATGACTGAACGTTTCATTGATTTTATGATTTAAGAAGCTGCCATCACGAACATTCAATAAAGACATAAAGGAAAATCCCTATATGTTTATGTGTGCATCTAAAAGGTTGTCTTGTTTTGTCCACATATTTTCTTGGGAAGCTTTGATGCCTTACTGTCCTTTGTTCAGTTATATATTTCCACCCAATAATATTTTATTCTCTGCATTTTCTGTGAGAACAGGATGGAAATAGTTGTGGAATTTATATTTTACTGCAGTTCTATTTTTCTAACAAAAGATTGCTGCTGAAAACGCAGTTACCGGCTGCAATGTTTATTATGTTATCGAAAGTCGAATGCCATTTCTCATTGGACTAGGAACTGCTCCATATGCCTGAAGGGGGTGATTACAAGAGCACTTAGTCATCAAGAGTACAGTACGCACACAGCTCTTCATACCATTAACCTCTAGAAACACAGCTAATTCATATTCTGCCGGGATTTACAGATATTTTTTATTACAGAGCTGGAGAAAAAAAAAAAAAAAAGAATCGAATAATTGAATTTAGTATTGCTGTCTAATACTGCATCCATTTTTCTGAGTTGCAATAATAAGTCATTTAATTTGTTTTCAGTGTAAGATACTCTGAATGAAACCTAGTATTTTCCAAGCAAATTTGTTCTGAAGGTAGTTTTTAATATATTAAAAATAGTTGTAAATGTACCTGTACCTGAGCCTTTTCATACATAAAAATGTCATCATGCCAGTACATTTACATAGAAGGTCATTAGCTTTGATGAGACAGGTAGTCGTTCCAAAGTAATAATAATAATAATAATAATAATAATAATAATAATAATAATAATAATAATAATGCATTAGTTATTTCTCTTTTTATGTGATAAATTATTTGTCTGTCTCCTTCAGCAACTTCACAATCACATTAGTTGTACACAATCTTTTTGTGTCTATTCAAAGCTTTTCCACTCTGAAAAATATTGAAACATCTTTGATTGAGGAGAAAGTTAACTCCACTGAAGTTTACTTACTGACTTTTTATCACAATTTCCCCCAACCTCCTCCCCAACAACGCATACACATACACACTCCACAATTTTTAATTCCCCAGAGCGAAGAAAATAAGAAAAGGGGATTTAGGTGTATTTAATGGCAGGACCTAACTCCCTCACAAAATGCTCAGAACCTCTAGAGTTACAGACCCTGAAAGGAGAAGATATGCATATATTTGTATAAATTAGAATGCAAATTAAAAGTCACATTTAAAAAATGCTGGCATTCACAAGATGACACCTTATTCAAGGTAGAAAATGACTGTGTTGTATGTGTATGTGAATTTAGATTAGATTTTTTTTTTCAAAGGTTATTACTTAAGCTTTCCAATATCAGTGTGATCATATGTCCTCTATTTCTAAGCTTCTATTATTTTTCGTAAATGTGTTCTAGATACATCTGGAATTATTTCAGCTCTCTGTCTGGGTATCATGACTTCACAGTTGTGACTTTGAAATGCGACTTCAACAATGCACTTAAAACCAGATATTTACATTCACCCCAAGACAGCTGTGGCTACAATGTAGCTCACTACTGTCAGCGTGTGTTTGAATGTAGTGTGAAGTGCTTTGGAGTTCTTTGGACTTGATAAAGCGCAATAGCAGCACAGATTATTTACCATTTATCCACTAAGTATGACACTTGGACCATCAATCATTTAGCTTCGCTCAGCAGCTGGACAGAAAACTGGAATAATCTGGGATTCCACACCAAGCTACGAATCACAAACATACAAACATTTAAAATGTAATAAGTATAATTTAAAGTAACAGTGTTGCAAAAAATATCTCAAGCCCATAGAAGTGAGGTATTGGCAACGAAGTTGTCAGGAAACTTTGCACTGGTGCATATCTACTGAAATAACCAATATTCTGCAGAAGCTAAACTTGCACAAAAGAAAACTTATTAGCAACTAGCTCAACCTTTAACACCATACAAGAACTGTCCTTGGAAAACTTCACTTCCACTTTAAACTTCATTTTACGAATGGTCTAGGGTTGAGTTCAGAGATCGGTGCACATTTCCCTGTTTTCCATATTTGTGGTAATCAGAATTTTGTATTTAGAGTAGTCAGGCCTTCTCCGACTCCATGTGTGAAAGTCAATAAAGGTCTTGCTTGAAAAAAAGTAAACATCTCCCTGAATGCAAAATATAAGTGTACATGTAAGAACTTTCTCACCAACAGAATCCTGCAAAGCACAGTAAGGACAAAACGTCTGACTTTCCTCGGTGACTCGCCTCCACTCTGTTGTTCCTCTAAATAGTTATTCTGTCCCTCACTTGACCTGAAACGCTGTTTGGGAATGCTCAGTCATAACATGTTATGTCCCAATCATAACATCTGTGGACAGAAGCATATGGGAAAGCTCTTTTCATGAACGTCAATGACAGCTGAAGCCCTAAACTGGAGAAGACAAGAGCCTCTTAAGAGCAATAAAATGCACATTGTGATTTTTATTATCTTTGCCGGTGCGGTCAGCTGTTGGATTTTAGAAGTTTGATGCTGCCCAGCCCAACTCCTTTCCTGCAGACAGCTGTTTGGTTTGTCCGCTTTGTGTACTGACAAATACATGTGAGAAGAAAAGGGAAGGGAGAGAGCTCGGCTTTTAATGCCATCTTGGCTCTAAAGCTGCAACATGGCAAGACACAAAAGAGTTGGGAGGAGAATTTATATTCACACATCGCAACAAAAAGTCTTTTATCCGTCATTCAGCTCCCATCTAAGCTTATGTTTACTGTTATTTGTTACTAAAGTGCATCTATATAGGAGTAATTTTAACACCCCAAAATCTCATTTATATTGATTTTAATCTAACTGAGCTGCTAACGTACTCAGTGTCTGACATTCTCCTTTCGCTGGTTTTCAATATAATCAACATGTTTTTCTGCTGGACAAGCAACGGTCCACTGAAAATGGGCTGGGTCCAACTGTCTGGGGATGGTAATGTTACATTTAAATACAAATTAATCATAAGAGGCTAATTCATCACCATGACAGCTGTGAAAACATCCTGCCAAGCCCCCATCCACGCCTTCCTCCTCTTCGTCCTCTCCGGTCTTTTCAGATTCCTTCTTAAAAAGGAGCACTTTTGGAAGTCCCTATGCATGGCTGCAGAATATGTATGGCTATGAGCATATTCATATGGTAATCGCATAGTAAAAGCTGAGGGTGTGAAATTAACCAAGCTTGACAGAGGCCCATGTGACCTCCAAGGATGTCAAGAGGCCAGAGAAAACATCGATCATGTGACACCGTCAGAGTTGAGGTCGGCCAGGCTTGGTCAAGATGGATGCTCTTTCAGGCCACTCATATAAATCTACTTTAAAATGTTGAAATTGGAGCTGAATTATACCAAAAAACTCTGGTTGCCTCTCCACAGGAAAGGACATCTGTAATCCTCAGTTTCACTATGTGGTTTGAAAGAATTTGTGCGTGCGAGAGAAAACAAGAAGTGTTTTGGTAGACCCAAAGACAAATCAAAAAATGTTAAGATCTCCCTGTGCTTTTTTTTTTTGTTTCTGCTCTCAATAATGCTACTCTGAAACAAGTTTTTTTTTTCTTTTAGGTTTCCAGTGTGAGATGGGACAAGTGCTGTAATGGCCAAAACATGACAGAGGACCCTGCAATCATGAAGATACAATGCTGTGAAATGATAGAAGTGAGTGGGGGCGAGATACAGACCAAGGGGAAAAGCAGCCCCTTGGTGTGTGACCTAGCTGGAGCTAGACAAGTCTATGATCTCATTTCCCCCCTCTCTAAACACTTTCAGGTAATGGCATGTGTGTATCATGGGAGCAAAAACTACAGGCTGAACTGAATCAGCCACAGAAAGGGGCTGTACCACATCCCTCCCAGTCTCACCTTGGAGTAAAACACTTAATTCCTATAAGCGCTCTGTTCACACATAGCAAATTGATTCATGAATAATTCAAATCCTACAAAATCTTTCTTAACAATACGGTCTGAAATTGTCCTTCCTTAAGTTCAGCTGTACTGTTATAAAGGTATAATGCTTATGGTGTAGAATATGGTGTATATCATCATCACTATGGAGCTGAATAGCATATCAATCTTACTGTCAGGGTTTAATTCAGTAATTAAAAAATTAAAAACATCACAACAATGTAATGGGAGTTTGTAGAGAAAACCTGAGTCAACTTTTTTTGCTGTACTTATAAAGTGTAGTAGAATAGGTGAATATTAAATTGATTATCTCTTACTCTGTTTGGGATTGACGCACTTATTTTAAAAATTAAAATGAAATGTAATAAATTTCATGTCACACATTCCAAAGAATGAAATGCATTTTCAATTTGAGAGCAAAATTCTTTATTTTCAAATAACATTGTGGAATTACACAAAACTCTACTCTCACTTAAAATATATCACTTCCTCACAAATATGCTCTTCTCTCCCACAAACATAACGTTTCTACAGTCTAATTTAGAGACTGTAGTCTCTTCAAAGTGAAGAGACTCCTGCTTCACTTTGAATCCTTCTCCTCATGCTCAAACTAACTCTTAGCTTTGCTCTTTTTGCTAACAGAGCTAGGAGGAGTAATTTCTACGAGCAAAGTGAAGGTAATGATCTCACAGCTATGATGTCATGCCAGTTACCACTTTATTTCAAGACACTGTAAGAATATATGTAGAAGAACATATGAATATTCATTTCAATCCCAGGGAGGATTTAAAAATGTGAGACACATTCAAACGAAGCAGAAGTTATTTATCTAGCAGTTGTGAAACGTGAACACAAACTTATTTTGATGGGGAGCAGAGCACACAATATTTGCTCTCAGAATGAGTGTGAGAGCTAGGTTTAAAAAGAGAGTAGTACACTATCTGCTGTCTACCCTTAAACTCCAAATGTATGCTCTTAGCTTTAGGAGAAGGAAATCCAAATATCTGCTGCTGGTGCTTTTCTCAGTGCTCCATCTCTCAGTATGAATTGTGCTTCGTGTGAGACTTACTCTAGCATTCTGGTAGGGGGTTTCTAGTAGTATATGCTGCATGTACAATGTCTGTGCATAGCAGATATATAGGAGAGAGAAAGACGTGTGGATCTCAGAGTGAGCATGGCATCAGCAGAATATAGATCCCCTGGTCTCCTCATAAAGGCAAATTCATCACGCCACAGATTCATGAGCCGCAGTCTTCATTATCTCACCACAGACACACAGCCATTATCTGTTGTAGAAAAGCAAGGAGAGCTCATGAGAATGTTTGACTGGGTCTCTGCATACTTGCTTATATGTGTGGAGCTGGATCTGTCTGACAAAGTTACAAGTCCAAGCTATGAATAGATAGATAAATAAGATTAAACAAAGGAGAACGTTCCTGTTAGCTTAGTGCAGTCTATCTAAATATTTGTGCACTGTTTTACATTGTCTACAATGAACCTCCAGTGGGCCCCTAAAGCATGTACAAACCTAGTGAACTAGTTTAGTGACATATTCCTCAACCTCCTGCTTATTATCCAGTAGAAAAACAATGGTGCGATGAGCTGAATGTCAAAATTGATCTAAATTTCATGTGTGCGAGAAAGGTGATTGTGAAAGAGTATCTGGCTAGTTAGCATGAAGGAAAGATGGGAAAGTGTTTCTGCGCATCAGCATGTTTCAAGAAACCACAAGGTTCAGCTTTTTGAAAAAAATCAATACCTTCTTCTTAGGCAGGTCTGATCATTATTTTTTTGTTTATATACGACTAGAACTCTCCCAGTGGCTAAAGCTGTCTGAGCAAAGTAAGACAGTAAAGAAAGCCTCATTGACAGTATTTATTGTAATTCTAAATTGAAGGTTTACCGTTATTCCAACAGTTGCTTTGACTCCATATACTTTTCCAGCATATACAAATGTGAGTATATACACTAACCTGCTACTTTAACTTATCATCAGAAAGGGAAAGAAAGGGATTTTGGTGACTTTGAAAATAATATCAGAGTTTGAACCAAACAGACTGATCTTTTATTAACTGTTGTTCTACTGGGGTGTATTGGGATAGGCATCTTTATGGTTTTGAAAAAAAGAAAGACAAATGAGAAAATATTGTGTGAGCTGTATATGTGTGGGTGAAAAATGCCTTGATTATATTGTTAAAGAATAGGCAAACTGGTTCAAAAAACAGATATGCGACGCTAGCTCAAAGATCTTGTCAACACCAATGTATACTGAATACTATCTCTGAATGCCCAACACGTTAAACCTTGCACTAGAGAGGCTACAGCAAAATAAGACCTTACCAGCTACTGTCTGTCTCCTGAGATTAAGAAACCAAGACTACAATTTTTTTCCAGGCTCTCCAAAATTTTACAATAACTGATTGGTGTTGTGAAATTCAGATGCGAGGCATGATCAACATTAAGGCATCCATGCATTTTGGCATCTGTTAGGGATTTAGGTCGGTGTTGGTTTTGTCATGGGATGGGGAATATTTATTTGGCCCATAGTTTCGCACCAGTGGAGCAAAGGCCTCCACAGTCACCAGATCTCAATCAAAAAGAGCACCTTTGGGACATTTGCGTTATGGATGTGCATTCAATAAATCTGCAACAGCTGTGTTATTCTGTCTATTCAATACGGACTAGAATCTCAGAGGAATGTTTCTGACACCTTGTTGACTCTATGCCATTAAAAATTAGGGCAGTTCTGATGGCAAAAGGGGTCCCAACCCACAACAAACATAATATAGCATTGTGTAAGAGAGCAGCCGATGAATGGATATCAGAAGTCAAACCTAAAACTAAGCACTTTCACATCAGGGTTTGCATTTGTTTCAAGATTTAATGTGCCTAAAAAACAAAACAGATATACTAATTTTAGCATCTTGACTCCTTCATGTAATTGCATAAAACGCCTTTCTAATATCAAAAAAAAAAAAAAAAAACTTTCTTTGAAACTTCATCTTCACTGCCATTTTATGATCAGGAACAGACAAAGACCAAGTTTCGTCAGGACCGTTCTGAGCAGAGGTCCAACAATCTTACTAGAGGTCACCCTTTAAAAACCGATGTAAAAAGGAGCATTAAACCCTGCTCTAGTTCAAACCTCTATTGCACTATCTACCGTGAAGCCTACTCAGTATTTATTGAGACACCTCCAAAGCAATCTGGGATGGCAGGCACAGATGGCTTCTCTAATCCAGGTAAATTATCTTTGAACCTTTCAGAGTAAACAGACGTGCCATTCTCCACAAGTCTGGACTCTTGCAGCAGTGAGTGGGGGTTGTGTGTGTGGGTGTGCTTCTGTGAGTGCATATAATGCACAAACAAAGGGATGTGAAAATCCTAACACTGAGAGGGTTAACATTGCATTCCTTGTTGTGACAACCGGGGTAGTTATTAAAATGCAAATATTATCAGTTTGTACAATAGGAAAGGCAAACATCGCTGCATCTACTTCAAAGAATTTCAAAGACAATTAAAACATCTTGTGAACGTGATAAATAACACAGCAAAACCTGATTACAATAACGCAGCTTTAGAACAAAGCCTTCCATGCATTGACATCCCTGGAATTATTCTGGAGTTCATCAGAATACAACCACAAACCTTTATTTGCATTACTAAAGTGTAACGCTTTTCTTTTTTTTTTCCTAGTTGCACAGATCTGACTGCAAAATGTAGTGTTAACCAATTTGTATAATCAGAAGTAGGTACGACGGGGAGTCATGGGGTTGGGGTGGATAATTAATACAACTGATACAAAGAGATTTGTTGATACTGCTATTTATTGCAGTGGTGATAATAGTAATAATAATAATAATAATAACAAAAAACAAGAAAAGGAAAAAAACAAACCAACAAAAACAGTTATAATAATAATCAGTGATACTTCAAATCCTAATAGAGTCCATAAGAGGTCCAAGAACAAAGGGAGAATAGTTATTTTCCCTGTTAATACTCCTTAGAGTCTGATGTGGTTCCTGTATGAAAAGTGTAGTTCTGTTTTCCTACCACCAGAGGGTGGATGGGTAGCTCGCCATCTTCCGTCATCAAGTGTGTCAATGAAGGGGGGAGGGAAAACAACCTGACCTGAAAGGCCAGTAAACACACTTTAAGTTCATATATAAGTGTTATATTTATATAAGCTAAATGATTACATACATACTTGCTATGTTTTAACAACTTCATAAAAATCCTTTTAAAAAGAGTGCACTTCATAATTCAAGTTCAAAATTGCTTAAATAGTATAATTAGCAGTCGTTACAAACAACAACTAATATTGAATCAAATCAATCAACTTAAAAAGGTGATTGATCAAAGTAGCTACAAACAAAATCATGTTGGGTACCAAACTTCATTGCTGCAGCAGCATAGAATGCAACACCAATAAAGAAATCATGGAAAATAATCAAATCTAAAGTTGAAGGGAAAACCCTTAAATATTAAAGGTGTGGTCTTTAATTCGGCTGCAACAGTGTAACTTTCCATTAAGTAAGTAATTAATAAGTAGACTAACATGTAGCCCACTGATTGTCGAGTTGGTAGCTAATGCTAACTGGCTGAGCGTAGCGAAAAATAACGCCCTACTATATATACATGACATTTACTCACCGTCGAGTAACAGATTGTCTGAGGAGGTGGATGCAATGGCAACTTGTTCAAATCAGGAAAGTATATCAGCTGTCAATGAATCACAACCTGGCGAATATTGCAACAGGAGGGAAATATTAGCGGCGCTATTATTGCAGATACAATACAACGGCAAGTCAGATGGTATTTAATCCCTAAACCTTGGAGATTTGCGGTGAGTTGTTAAATACTAGTGATGGGCAAATGAAGCCTCATGAAGCAATGAAGCTTCCCGGCCCATTGCTTTGCCCAAAGGTTTATACCTCGGTGCTTCATTCATTTCAGTTCATTCATTTCTCACTAGTGACATCTTCTGTTGAAACTGTGGCAGCCTGTCACTCAGAAAGACCTGCTTGAAAAATTAGTAAATGCAGTATTGTCACAAAGTTTTTGTCAAACTCATGTTTATTAACAGGAGAGTCAATTAAATCCTATTTACTAATATGTTTTAGTTATTAAAAGTATTTGTAGCCAATCCTGTATATGTTGACTGTCAGTGGCTGTTTTCTTTCGTCATCGACTGATTTTACAATAAAGACATTTGATTTTTTAGTGTATTTGGAGTGCAGCTTGTTGGGGCAGACAGTAATCTTTGAGTTTTGATTTGCCTCCTGAAAAACTAAAATTCTTCAAAAATTATCTTCTTCTTGGATTCCTATTGGCTCTCTGATCTGATCCCTTATATTTTTACTCTTCAGGCCAGAATTTGACTCTTCCAACAGCTTTAAGTTTGTTTCTGCTGTGCAA